>CAMPQE020000309.1:0-24000 GCA_946902985.2 Meconema thalassinum | reverse complement strand
TGCACCATGCTTAGGAGCCATGTTGTAACGTTTCGCGGCTAGTGTACAGCTTGCCCCACGTTGGGTGCCATGTTGTAACGTTTCGCGGCCAGTGTACAGCTTTCCCCATGCTTGGGTGCCATGTTGTAACGTTTCGCGGCTAGTGTACAGCTTGCCCCATGCTTGGGTGCCATGTTGTAACGTTTCGCGGCTAGTATACAGCTTGCCCCATGCTTGGGTGCCATGTTGTAACGTTTCGCGGCTAGTGTACAGATTTTCCCACGTTGGGCGCCATGTTGTAACGTTTCGCGGCTAGTGTACAGCTTGCCGCATGCTTGGGTGCCATGTTGTAACGTTTCGCGGCTAGTGTACATCTTGCCCCATGCTTGGGTGCCATGTTGTAACGTTTCGCGGCTAGTGTACAGCTTGCCCCATGCTTGGGTGACATGTTGTAACGTTTCGCGGCTAGTGTACAGCTTGCCCCATTCATGGGTGCCATGTTGTAACGTTTCGTGGCTAGTGTACAGCTTTCCCCATGCTTGGGTGCCATGTTGTAACGTTTCGCGGCTAGTGTACAGCTTGCCCCATGCTTGGGTGCCATGTTGTAACGTTTCGCGGCTAGTGTACAGCTTGCCCCATGCTTGGGTGCCGTGTTGTAACGTTTCGCGGCTAGTGTACAGCTTGCCCCATGCTTGGGTGCCATGTTGTAACGTTTCGCGGCTAGTGTACAGCTTGCCCCATGCTTGGGTGCCATGTTGTAACGTTTCGCGGCTAGTGTACAGCTTGCCCCATGCTTGGGTGCCATGTTGTAACGTTTCGCGGCTAGTGTACAGCTTGCCCCATGCTTGGGTGCCATGTTGTAACGTTTCGCGGCTAGTGTACAGCTTGCCCCATGCTTGGGTGCCATGTTGTAACGTTTCGCGGCTAGTGTACAGCTTGCCCCATGCTTGGGTGCCATGTTGTAACGTTTCGCGGCTAGTGTACAGCTTGCCCCATGCTTAGGTGCCATGTTGTAACGTTTCGCGGCTAGTGTACAGCTTGCCCCACGTTGGGTGCCATGTTGTAACGTTTCGCGGCCAGTGTACAGCTTTCCCCATGCTTGGGTGCCATGTTGTAACATTTCCCGGCTAGTGTACAGCTTGCCCCATGCTTGGGTGCCATGTTGTAACGTTTCGCGGCTAGTGTACAGCTTGCCCCATGCTTGGGTGCCATGTTGTAGCGTTTCGCGGCTAGTGTACAGCTTGCCCCATGCTTGGGTGCCATGTTGTAACGTTTCGCGGCTAGCGTACAGCTTTCCCCATGCTTGGGTGCCATGTTGTAACGTTTCGCGGCTAGTGTACAGCTTGCCCCATGCTTGGGTGCCATGTTGTAACGTTTCGCGGCTAGTGCACAGCTTGCCCCATGCTTGGGTGCCATGTTGTTACGTTTCGCGGCTAGTGTACAGCTTGCCCCATGCTTGGTTGCCATGTTGTAACGTTTCGCGGCTAGTGTACAGCCTTCCCCATGCTTGGGTGCCATGTTGTAACGTTTCGCGGCTAGTATACAGCTTGCCCCATGCTTGGGTGACATGTTGTAACGTTTCGCGGCTAGTGTACAGCTTGCCCCATGTTTGGGTGCCATGTTGTAACGTTTCGCGGCTAGTGTACAGCTTGCCCCATGCTTGGGTGCCATGTTCTAACGTTTCGCGGCTAGTGTGCAGCTTGCCCCATGCTTGGGTGACATGTTGTAACGTTACGCGGCTAGGGTACAGCTTGCCCCATGCTTGGGTGCCATGTTGTAACGTTTCGCGGCTAGTGTACAGCTTGCCCCATGCTTGGGTGCCATGTTGTAACGTTTCGCGGCTAGTATACAGCTTGCTCCATGCTTGGGTGCCATGTTGTAACGTTTCGCGGCTAGTGTACAGCTTGCCCCATGCTTGGGTGCCATGTTGTAACGTTTCGCGGCTAGTGTACAGCTTGCCCCATGCTTGGGTGCCATGTTGTAACGTTTCGCGGCTAGTGTACAGCTTGCCCCATGCTTGGGTGCCATGCTGTAACGTTTCGCGGCTAGTGTACAGCTTGCCCAACGCTTGGGTGCCATGTTGTAACGTTTCACGGCTAGTGTAAACCTTGCCCCATGCTTGGGTGCCATGTTGTAACGTTTCGCGGCTAGTGTACAGCTTGCCCCATGCTTGGGTGCCATGTTGTAACGTTTCGCGGCTAGTGTACAGCTTGCCCCATGCTAGGGTGCCATGTTGTAACGTTTCGCGGCTAGTGCACAGCTTGCCCCATGCTTGGGTGCCATGTTGTAACGTTTCGGGGGTAGTGTACAGCTTGCCCCATGCTTGGGTGCCATGTTGTAACGTTTCGCGACTAGTGTACAGCTTGCCCCATGCTTGGGTGCCATGTTGTAACGTTTCGCGGCTAGTGTACAGCTTGCCCCATGCTTGGGTGCCATGTTGTAACGTTTCGCGGCTAGTGTACAGCTTGCCCCATGCTTTGGTGCCATGTTGTAACGTTTCGCGGCTAGTGTACAGCTTGCCCCATGCTTGGGTGCCATGTTGTAACGTTTCGCGGCTAGTATACAGCTTGCCCCATGCTTGGGTGCTATGTTGTAACGTTTCGCGGCTAGTGTACAGCTTTCCCCATGCTTGGGTGCCATGTTGTAACGTTTCACGGCTAGTGTACAGCTTGCCCCCATGCTTGGGTGCCATGTTGTAAAGTTTCGCGGCTAGTGTACAGCTTGCCCCATGCTTGGGTGCCATGTTGTAACGTTTCGCGGCTAGTGTACAGCTTGCCCCACGTTGGGTGCCATGTTGTAACGTTTCGCGGCCAGTGTACAGCTTGCCCCATGCTTGGGTGCCATGTTGAAACTTTCGCGGCTAGTGTACAGCTTGCCCCATGCATGGGTGCCATGTTGTAACGTTTCGCGGCTAGTGTACAGCTTGCCCTATGCTTGGGTGCCATGTTGTAACGTTTCGCGGCTAGTGTACAGCTTTCCCCATGATTGGGTGCCATGTTGTAACGTTTCGCGGCTAGTGTACAGCTTGCCCCATGCTTGGGTGACATGTTATAACGTTTCGCGGCTAGTGTACAGCTTGCCCCACGTTGGGTTCCATGTTGTAACGTTTCGCGGCTAGTGTACAGCTTGCCCCATGCTTGGGTGCCATGTTGTAACGTTTCGCGGCTAGTGTACAGCTTGCCCCATGCTTGGGTGCCATGTCGTAACGTTTCGCGGCTAGTGTACAGCTTGCCCCATGCTTGGGTGCCATGTTGTAACGTTTCGCGGCTAGTGTACAGCTTGCCCCATGCTTGGGTGCCATGTTGTAACGTTTCGCGGCTAGTGTACAGCTTACCCATGCTTGGGTGCCATGTTGTAACGTTTCGCGGCTAGTGTACAGCTTGCCCCATGTTTGGGTGCCATGTTGTAACGTTTCGCGGCTAGTGCACAGCTTGCCCCATGCTTGGGTGCCATGTTGTAACGTTTCGCGGCTAGTGTACAGCTTGCCCCATGCTTGGGTGCCATGTTGTAACGTTTCGCGGCTAGTGTACAGCTTGCCCCATGCTTGGGTGCCATGTTGTAACGTTTCGCCGCTAGTGTACAGCTTGCCCCATGCTTGGGTGCCATGTTGTAACGTTTCCCGGCTAGTGTACAGCTTGCCCCATGCTTGGGTGCCATGTTGTAACGTTTCGCGGCTAGTGTACAGCTTGCCCCACGTTGGGTGCCATGTTGTAACGTTTTGCGGCTAGTGTACAGCTTGCCCCATGCTTGGGTGCCATGTTGTAACGTTTCGCGGCTAGTGTACAGCTTGCCCCATGCTTGGGTGCCATGTTGTAACGTTTCGCGGCTAGTGTACAGCTTGCCCCATGCTTGGGTGCCATGTTGTAACGTTTCGCGGCTAGTGTACAGCTTGCCCCACGTTGGGTGCCATGTTGTAACGTTTCGCGGCTAGTGTACAGCTTGCCCCATGCTTGGGTGCCATGTTGTAACGTTTCGCGGCTAGTGTACAGCTTGCCCCAAGCTTGGGTGCCATGTTGTAACGTTTCCCGGCTAGTGTACAGCTTGCCCCATGCTTGGGTGCCATGTTATAACGTTTCGCGGCTAGTGTACAGCTTGCCCCATGCTTGGGTGCCATGTTGTAACGTTTCGCGGCTAGTGTACAGCTTGCCCCATGCTTGGGTGCCATGTTGTAACGTTTCGCGGCTAGTGTACAGCTTGCCCCATGCTTGGGTGCCATGTTGTAACGTTTCGCGGCTAGTGTACAACTTGCCCCATGCTTGGGTGCCATGTTGTAACGTTTCGCGGCTAGTGTACAGCTTGCCCCTTGCTTGGGTGCCGTGTTGTAACGTTTCCCGGCTAGTGTACAGCTTGCCCCACGTTGGGTGACATGTTGTAACGTTTCGCGGCTAGTGTACAGCTTTCCCCATGCATAGGTGCCATGTTGTAACGTTTCGCGGCTAGTGCACAGCTTTCCCCATGCTTGGGTGCCATGTTGTAACGTTTCGCGGCTAAAGTACAGCTTGCCCCATGCTTGGGTGCCATGTTGTAACGTTTCGCGGCTAGTGCAGAGCTTGCCCCATGCTTGGGTGCCATGTTGTAACGTTTCGCGGCTAGTGTACAGCTTGCGCCATGCTTGGATGCCATGTTGTAACGTTTCGCGGCTAGTGTACAGCTTGCCCCATGCTTGGGTGCCATGTTGTAACGTTTCGCGGCTAGTGTACAGATTGCCCCATGCTTGGGTGCCATGTTGTAACGTTTCGCGGCTAGTAAACAGCTTTCCCCATGCTTGGGTGCCATGTTGTAACGTTTCGCGGCTAGTGCACAGCTTGCCCCGTGCTTGGGTGCCATGTTGTAACGTTTCGCGGCTAGTGTACAGCGTGCCCCATGCTTGGGTGCCATGTTGTAACGTTTCGCGGCTAGTTTACAGCTTGCCCCATGCTTGGGTGCCATGTTGTAATGTTTCGCGGCTAGTGTACAGCTTGCCCCATGCTTGGGTGACATGTTGTAACGTTTCGCGGCTAGTTTACAGCTTGCCCCATGCTTGGGTGCCATGTTGTAACGTTTCGCGTCTAGTGCACAGCTTGCCCCATGCTTGGGTGCCATGTTGTAACGTTTCGCGGCTAGTGTACAGCTTGCCCCATGCTTGGGCTCCATGTTGTAACTTTTCGCGGCTAGTGTACAGCTTGCCCCATGCTTGGGTGCCATGTTGTAACGTTTCGCGGCTAGTGTACATCTTGCCCCATGATTGGGTGCCATGTTGTAACGTTTCGCGGCTAGTGTACAGCTTGCCCCATGCTTGGGTGCCATGTTGTAACGTTTCGCGGCTAGTGTACAGCTTGCCCCATGCTTAGGTGCCATGTTGTAACGTTTCGCGGCTAGTGTACAGCTTGCCCCACGTTGGGTGCCATGTTGTAACGTTTCGCGGCCAGTGTACTGCTTTCCCCATGCTTGGGTGCCATGTTGTAACATTTCCCGGCTAGTGTACAGCTTGCCCCATGCTTGGGTGCCATGTTGTAACGTTTCGCGGCTAGTGTACAGCTTGCCCCATGCTTGGGTGCCATGTTGTAGCGTTTCGCGGCTAGTGTACAGCTTGCCCCATGCTTGGGTGCCATATTGTAACGTTTCGCGGCTAGCGTACAGCTTTCCCCATGCTTGGGTGCCATGTTGTAACGTTTCGCGGCTAGTGTACAGCTTGCCCCATGCTTGGGTGCCATGTTGTAACGTTTCGCGGCTAGTGCACAGCTTGCCCCATGCTTGGGTGCCATGTTGTTACGTTTCGCGGCTAGTGTACAGCTTGCCCCATGCTTGGTTGCCATGTTGTAACGTTTCACGGCTAGTGTACAGCCTTCCCCATGCTTGGGTGCCATGTTGTAACGTTTCGCGGCTAGTGTACAGCTTGCCCCATGCTTGGGTGACATGTTGTAACGTTTCGCGGCTAGTGTACAGCTTGCCCCATGTTTGGGTGCCATGTTGTAACGTTTCGCGGCTAGTGTACAGCTTGCCCCATGCTTGGGTGCCATGTTCTAACGTTTCGCGGCTAGTGTACAGCTTGCCCCATGCTTGGGTGACATGTTGTAACGTTACGCGGCTAGGGTACAGCTTGCCCCATGCTTGGGTGCCATGTTGTAACGTTTCGCTGCTAGTGTACAGCTTGCCCCATGCTTGGGTGCCATGTTGTAACGTTTCGCGGCTAGTGTACAGCTTGCTCCATGCTTGGGTGCCATGTTGTAACGTTTCGCGGCTAGTGTACAGCTTGCCCCATGCTTGGGTGCCATGTTGTAACGTTTCGCGGCTAGTGTACAGCTTGCCCCATGCTTGGGTGCCATGTTGTAACGTTTCGCGGCTAGTGTACAGCTTGCCCCATGCTTGGGTGCCATGCTGTAACGTTTCGCGGCTAGTGTAAAGCTTTCCCCACGCTTGGGTGCCATGTTGTAACGTTTCACGGCTAGTGTAAACCTTGCCCCATGCTTGGGTGCCATGTTGTAACGTTTCGCGGCTAGTGTACAGCTTGCCCCATGCTTGGGTGCCATGTTGTAACGTTTCGCGGCTAGTGTACAGCTTGCCCCATGCTTGGGTGCCATGTTGTAACGTTTCGCGGCTAGTGCACAGCTTGCCCCATGCTTGGGTGCCATGTTGTAACGTTTCGCGGGTAGTGTACAGCTTGCCCCATGCTTGGGTGCCATGTTGTAACGTTTCGCGGCTAGTGTACAGCTTGCCCCATGCTTGGGTGCCATGTTGTAACGTTTCGCGGCTAGTGTACAGCTTGCCCCATGCTTGGGTGCCATGTTGTAACGTTTCGCGGCTAGTGTACAGCTTGCCCCATGCTTTGGTGCCATGTTGTAACGTTTCGCGGCTAGTGTACAGCTTGCCCCATGCTTGGGTGCCATGTTGTAACGTTTCGCGGCTAGTATACAGCTTGCCCCATGCTTGGGTGCTATGTTGTAACGTTTCGCGGCTAGTGTACAGCTTGCCCCATGCTTGGGTGCCATGTTGTAACGTTTCACGGCTAGTTTACAGCTTGCCCCATGCTTGGGTGCCATGTTGTAAAGTTTCGCGGCTAGTGTACAGCTTGCCCCATGCTTGGGTGCCATGTTGTAACGTTTCGCGGCTAGTGTACAGCTTGCCCCACGTTGGGTGCCATGTTGTAACGTTTCGCGGCCAGTGTACAGCTTGCCCCATGCTTGGGTGCCATGTTGAAACTTTCGCGGCTAGTGTACAGCTTGCCCCATGCATGGGTGCCATGTTGTAACGTTTCGCGGCTAGTGTACAGCTTGCCCTATGCTTGGGTGCCATGTTGTAACGTTTCGCGGCTAGTGTACAGCTTGCCCCATGATTGGGTGCCATGTTGTAACGTTTCGCGGCTAGTGTACAGCTTGCCCCATGCTTGGGTGACATGTTATAACGTTTCGCGGCTAGTGTACAGCTTGCCCCACGTTGGGTTCCATGTTGTAACGTTTCGCGGCTAGTGAACAGCTTGCCCATTGCTTGGGTGCCATGTTGTAACGTTTCGCGGCTAGTGTACAGCTTGCCCCATGCTTGGGTGCCATGTTGTAACGTTTCGCGGCTAGTGTACAGCTTGCCCCATGCTTGGGTGCCATGTTGTAACGTTTCGCGGCTAGTGTACAGCTTGCCCCATGCTTGGGTGCCATGTCGTAACGTTTCGCGGCTAGTGTACAGCTTGCCCCATGCTTGGGTGCCATGTTGTAACGTTTCGCGGCTAGTGTACAGCTTGCCCCATGCTTGGGTGCCATGTTGTAACGTATCGCGGCTAGTGTACAGCTTACCCATGCTTGGGTGCCATGTTGTAACGTTTCGCGGCTAGTGTACAGCTTGCCCCATGTTTGGGTGCCATGTTGTAACGTTTCGCGGCTAGTGCACAGCTTGCCCCATGCTTGGGTGCCATGTTGTAACGTTTCGCGGCTAGTGTACAGCTTTCCCCATGCTTGGGTGCCATGTTGTAACGTTTCGCGGCTAGTGTACAGCTTGCCCCATGCTTGGGTGCCATGTTGTAACGTTTCGCCGCTAGTGTACAGCTTGCCCCATGCTTGGGTGCCATGTTGTAACGTTTCCCGGCTAGTGTACAGCTTGCCCCATGCTTGTGTGCCATGTTGTAACGTTTCGCGGCTAGTGTACAGCTTGCCCCACGTTGGGTGCCATGTTGTAACGTTTTGCGGCTAGTGTACAGCTTGCCCCATGCTTGGGTGCCATGTTGTAACGTTTCGCGGCTAGTGTACAGCTTGCCCCATGCTTGGGTGCCATGTTGTAACGTTTCGCGGCTAGTGTACAGCTTGCCCCATGCTTGGGTGCCATGTTGTAACGTTTCGCGGCTAGTGTACAGCTTGCCCCACGTTGGGTGCCATGTTGTAACGTTTCGCGGCTAGTGTACAGCTTGCCCCATGCTTGGGTGCCATGTTGTAACGTTTCGCGGCTAGTGTACAGCTTGCCCCAAGCTTGGGTGCCATGTTGTATCGTTTCCCGGCTAGTGTACAGCTTGCCCCATGCTTGGGTGCCATGTTGTAACGTTTCGCGGCTAGTGTACAGCTTGCCCCATGCTTGGGTGCCATGTTGTAACGTTTCGCGGCTAGTGTACAGCTTGCCCCATGCTTGGGTGCCATGTTGTAACGTTTCGCGGCTAGTGTACAGCTTGCCCCATGCTTGGGTGCCATGTTGTAACGTTTCGCGGCTAGTGTACAACTTGCCCCATGCTTGGGTGCCATGTTGTAACGTTTCGCGGCTAGTGTACAGCTTGCCCCATGCTTGGGTGCCATGTTGTAACGTTTCGCGGCTAGTGTACAGCTTGCCCCACGTTGGGTGACATGTTGTAACGTTTCGCGGCTAGTGTACAGCTTTCCCCATGCATAGGTGCCATGTTGTAACGTTTCGCGGCTAGTGCACAGCTTTCCCCATGCTTGGGTGCCATGTTGTAACGTTTCGCGGCTAAAGTACAGCTTGCCCCATGCTTGGGTGCCATGTTGTAACGTTTCGTGGCTAGTGCAGAGCTTGCCCCATGCTTGGGTGCCATGTTGTAACGTTTCGCGGCTAGTGTACAGCTTGCGCCATGCTTGGATGCCATGTTGTAACGTTTCGCGGCTAGTGTACAGCTTGCCCCATGCTTGGGTGCCATGTTGTAACGTTTCGCGGCTAGTGTACAGATTGCCCCATGCTTGGGTGCCATGTTGTAACGTTTCGCGGCTAGTAAACAGCTTTCCCCATGCTTGGGTGCCATGTTGTAACGTTTCGCGGCTAGTGCACAGCTTGCCCCGTGCTTGGGTGCCATGTTGTAACGTTTCGCGGCTAGTGTACAGCGTGCCCCATGCTTGGGTGCCATGTTGTAACGTTTCGCGGCTAGTTTACAGCTTGCCCCATGCTTGGGTGCCATGTTGTAATGTTTCGCGTCTAGTGTACAGCTTGCCCCATGCTTGGGAGACATGTTGTAACGTTTCGCGGCTAGTTTACAGCTTGCCCCATGCTTGGGTGCCATGTTGTAACGTTTCGCGTCTAGTGCACAGCTTGCCCCATGCTTGGGTGCCATGTTGTAACGTTTCGCGGCTAGTGTACAGCTTGCCCCATGCTTGGGCTCCATGTTGTAACTTTTCGCGGCTAGTGTACAGCTTGCCCCATGCTTGGGTGCCATGTTGTAACGTTTCGCGGCTAGTGTACAGCTTGCCCCACGTTGGGTGCCATGTTGTAACGTTTCGCGGCTAGTGTACAGCTTGCCCCATGCTTGGGTGCCATGTTGTAACGTTTCGCGGCTAGTGTACATCTTGCCCCATGATTGGGTGCCATGTTGTAACGTTTCGCGGCTAGTGTACAGCTTGCCCCATGCTTGGGTGCCATGTTGTAACGTTTCGCGGCTAGTGTACAGCTTGCCCCATGCTTGGGTGCCATGTTGTAACGTTTCGCGGCTAGTGTACAGCTTGCCACATGCTTGGGTGCCATGTTGTAACGTTTCGCGGCTAGTGTACAGCTTGCCCCATGCTTGGGTGACATGTTGTAACGTTTCGCGGCTAGTGTACAGCTTGCCCCATGCTTGGGTGCCATGTTGTAACGTTTCGCGGCTAGTGTATAGCTTGCCCCACGTTGGGTGCCATGTTGTAACGTTTCGCTGCTAGTGTACAGCTTGTACCATGCTTGGGTGACATGTTGTAACGTTTCGCGGCTAGTGCACAGCTTGCCCCATGCTTGGGTGACAAGTTGTAACGTTTCGCGGCTAGAGTACAGCTTGCCCCATGCTTGGGTGCCATGTTGTAACGTTTCGCGGCTAGTGTACATCTTGCCCCATGCTTGGGTGCCATGTTGTAACGTTTCGTGGCTAGTGCACAGCTTGCCCTATGCTTGGGTGCCATGTTGTAACGTTTCGCGGCTAGTGTACAGTTTGCCCCATGCTTGGGTACCATGTTGTAACGTTTCTCGGCTAGTGTACAGCTTGCCCCATGCTTGGGTGCCATGTTGTAACGTTTCGCGGCTAGTGTACAGCTTTCCCCATGATTGGGTGCCATGTTGTAACGTTTCGCGGGTAGTGTACAGCTTGCCCCATGATTGGGTGCCATGTTGTAAAGTTTCGCGGCAAGTCTACACCTTGCCCCATGTTTGGGTGCCATGTTGTAACGTTTCGCGGCTAGTGTACAGCTTGCCCCATGATTGGGTGCCATGTTGTAACGTTTCGCGGCTAGTGTACAGCTTGCCCCACGTTGGGTGCCATGTTGTAACGTTTCGCGGCTAGTGTACAGCTTGCCCCATGCTTGGGTGCCATGTTGTAACGTTTCGCGGCTAGTGTACAGCTTGCCCCATGCTTGGGTGCCATGTTGTAACGTTTCGCGGCTAGTGTACAGCTTGCCCCATGCTTGGGTGCCATGTTGTAACGTTTCGCGGCTAGTGTACAGCTTGCCCCATGCTTGCGTGCCATGTTGTAACGTTTCGCGGCTAGTGTACAGCTTGCCCCATGCTTGGGTGCCATGTTGTAACGTTTCGCGGCTAGTGTACAGCTTGCCACATGCTTGGGTGCCATGTTGTAACGTTTCGCGGCTAGTGTACATCTTGCCCCACGTTGGGCGCCATGTTGTAACGTTTCGCGGCTAGTGTACAGCTTGCCCCATGCTTGGGTGCCTTGTTGTAACGTTTCGCGGCTAGTGTACAGCTTGCCCCATGCTTGGGTGCCATGTTGTAACGTTTCGCGGCTAGTGCACAGCTTGCCCCATGCTTGGGTGCCATGTTGTAACGTTTCGCGGCTAGTGTACAGCTTGCCCCATGCTTGGGTGCCATGTTGTAACGTTTCCCGGCTAGTGTACAGCCTTCCCCAAGCTTGGGTGCCATGTTGTAACGTTTCGCGGCTAGTGTACAGCTTGCCCCATGCTTGGGTGACATGTTGTAACGTTTCGCGGCTAGTGTACAGCTTGCCCCATGTTTGGGTGCCATGTTGTAACGTTTCGCGGCTACTGTACAGCTTGCCCCATGCTTGGGTGCCATGTTGTAACGTTTCGCGGCTAGTGTACAGCCTGCCCCATGCTTGGGTGACATGTTGTAAAGTTACGCGGCTAGGGTACAGCTTGCCCCATGCTTGGGTGCCATGTTGTAACGTTTCGCGGCTAGTGTACAGCTTGCCCCATGCTTGGGTGCCATGTTGTAACGTTTCGCGGCTAGTTCACAGCTTGCCCCATGCTTGGGTGCCATGTTGTAACGTATCGCGGCTAGTGTACAGCTTGCCCCATGCTTGGGTGCCATGTTGTAACGTTTCGCGGCTAGTGTACAGCTTGCCCCATGCTTGGGTGCCATGATGTAACGTTTCGCGGCTAGTGTACAGCTTGCCCCATGCTTGGGTGACATGTTGTAACGTTTCGCGGCTAGTGTACAGTTTGCCCCATGCTTGGGTGCCATGTTGTAACGTTTCGCGGCTAGTGTACAGCTTTCCCCACGTTGGGCGCCATGTTGTAACGTTTCGCGGCTAGTTTACATCGTGCATCATGCTTGGGTGCCATGTTGTAACGTTTCGCGGCTAGTGTACATCTTTCCCCATGCTTGGGTGCCATGTTGTAACGTTTCGCGGCTAGTGTACAGCTTGCCCCATGCTTGGGTGACATGTTGTAACGTTTCGCGGCTAGTGTTCAGCTTGCCCCATGCATGGGTGCCATGTTGTAACGTTTCGTGGCTAGTGTACAGCTTTCCCCATGCTTGGTTGCCATGTTGTAACGTTTCGCGGCTAGTGTACAGCTTGCCCCATGCTTGGGTGCCATGTTGTAACGTTTCGCGGCTAGTGTACAGCTTACCCCATGCTTGGGTGCCATGTTGTAACGTTTCGCGGCTAGTGTACAGCTTGCCCCATGCTTGGGTGCCATGTTGTAACGTTTCGCGGCTAGTGTACAGCTTGCCCCATGCTTGGGTGCCATGTTGTAACGTTTCGCGGCTAGTGTACAGCTTGCCCCATGCTTGGGTGCCATGTTGTTACGTTTCGCGGCTAGTGTACAGCTTGCCCCATGCTTGGGTGCCATGTTGTAACGTTTCGCGGCTAGTGTACAGCTTGCCCCATGCTTGGGAGCCATGTTGTAACGTTTCGCGGCTAGTGTACAGCTTGCCCCATGCTTGGGTGCCATGTTGTAACGTTTCGCGGCTAGTGTACAGCTTGCCCCATGCTTGGGTGCCATGTAACGTTTCGCGGCTAGAGCACAGCTTGCCCCATGCTTGGGTGCCATGTTGTAACGTTTCGCGGCTAGTGTACAGCTCGCCCCATGCTTGGGTGCCATGTTGTAACGTTTCGCGGCTAGTGTACAGCTTGCCCCATGCTTGGGTGCCATGTTGTAACGTTTCGCGGCTAGTGTACAGCTTGCCCCATGCTTAGGAGCCATGTTGTAACGTTTCGCGGCTAGTGTACAGCTTGCCCCACGTTGGGTGCCATGTTGTAACGTTTCGCGGCCAGTGTACAGCTTTCCCCATGCTTGGGTGCCATGTTGTAACGTTTCGCGGCTAGTATACAGCTTGCCCCATGCTTGGGTGCCATGTTGTAACGTTTCGCGGCTAGTGTACAGCTTGCCCCATGCTTGGGTGCCATGTTGTAGCGTTTCGCGGCTAGTGTTCAGCTTGCCCCATGCTTGGGTGCCATGTTGTAACGTTTCGCGGCTAGTATACAGCTTGCCCCATGCTTGGGTGCCATGTTGTAACGTTTCGCGGCTAGTGTACAGCTTGCCCCATGCTTGGGTGCCATGTTGTAACGTTTCGCGGCTAGTGCACAGCTTGCCCCATGCTTGGGTGCCATGTTGTAACGTTTCGCGGCTAGTGTACAGCTTGCCCCATGCTTGGGTGCCATGTTGTAACGTTTCTCGGCTAGTGTACAGCCTTCCCCATGCTTGGGTGCCATGTTGTAACGTTTCGCGGCTAGTGTACAGCTTGCCCCATGCTTGGGTGACATGTTGTAACGTTTCGCGGCTAGTGTACAGCTTGCCCCATGTTTGGGTGCCATGTTGTAACGTTTCGCGGCTAGTGCACAGGTTGCCCCATGCTTGGGTGCCATGTTGTAACGTTTCGCGGCTAGTGTACAGCTTGCCCCATGCTTGGGTGACATGTTGTAACGTTACGCGGCTACGGTACAGATTGCCCCATGCTTGGGTGCCATGTTGTAACGTTTCGCGGCTAGTGTACAGCTTGCCCCATGCTTGGGTGCCATGTTGTAACGTTTCGCGGCTAGTGTACAGCTTGCCCCATGCTTGGGTGCCATGTTGTAACGTTTCGCGGCTAGTGCACAGCTTGCCCCATGCTTGGGTGCCATGTTGTAACGTATCGCGGCTAGTGTACAGCTTGCCCCATGCTTGGGTGCCATGTTGTAACGTTTCGCGACTAGTGTACAGCTTGCCCCATGCTTGGGTGCCATGATGTAACGTTTCGCGGCTAGTGTACAGCTTGCCCCATGCTTGGGTGCCATGTTGTAACGTTTCGCGGCTAGTGTACAGCTTGCCCCATGCTTGGGTGACATGTTGTAACGTTTTGCGGCTAGTGAACAGCTTGCCCCATGCATGGGTGCCATGTTGTAACGTTTCGTGGCTAGTGTACAGCTTGCCCCATGCTTGGGTGCCATGTTGTAACGTTTCGCGGCTATTGTACAGCTTGCCCCATGCTTGGGTGCCATGGTGTAACGTTTCGCGGCTAGTGTACAGCTTGCCCAATGCTTGGGTGCCATGTAGTAACGTTTCGCGGCTAGTGTACAGCTTGCCCCATGCTTGGGTGCCATGTTGTAACGTTTCGCGGCTAGTGTACAGCTTGCCCCATGCTTGGGTGCCATGTTGTAACGTTTCGCGGTTAGTGTACAGCTTGCCCCATGCTTGGGTGCGATGTTGTAACGTTTCGCGGCTAGTGTACAGCTTGCCCCATGCTTGGGTGCCATGTTGTAACGTTTCGCGGCTAGTGTACAGCTTGCCCCATGCTTGGGTGCCATGTTGTAACGTTTCACAGCTAGTGTACAGCTTGCCCCATGCTTGGGTGCCATGTTGTAACGTTTCGCGTCTAGTGTACAGCTTGCCCCATGCTTGGGTGCCATGTTGTAACGTTTCGCGGCTAGAGCACCGCTTGCCCCATGCTTGGGTGCCATGTTGTATCGTTTCGCGGCTAGTGTACAGCTCGCCCCATGCTTGGGTGCCATGTTGTAACGTTTCGCGGCTAGTGTACAGCTTTCCCCATGCTTGGGTGCCATGTTGTAACGTTTCGCGGCTAGTGTACAGCTTGCCCCATGCTTAGGTGCCATGTTGTAACGTTTCGCGGCTAGTGTACAGCTTGCCCCACGTTGGGTCCCATGTTGTAACGTTTCCCGGCCAGTGTACAGCTTGCCCCATGCTTGGGTGCCATGTTGTAACGTTTCGCGGCTAGTGTACAGCTTGCCCCATGTTTGGGTGCCATGTTGTAACGTTTCGCGGCTAGTGTACAGCTTTCCCCATGCTTGGGTGCCATGTTGCAGCGTTTCGCGGCTAGTGTACAGCTTGCCCCATGCTTGGGTGCCATGTTGTAACGTTTCGCGGCTAGTGTACAGCTTGCCCCATGCTTGGGTGCCATGTTGTAACGTTTCGCGGCTAGTGTACAGCTTGCCCCATGCTTAAGTGCCATGTTGTAACGTTTCGCGGCTAGTGTACAGCTTGCCCCATGCTTGGGTGCCATGTTGTAACGTTTCGCGGCTAGTGTACAGCTTGCCCCATGCTTGGGTGGCATGTTGTAACGTTTCGCGGCTAGTGTACAGCTTGCCCCATGCTTGGGTGCCATGTTGTAACGTTTCGCGGCCAGTGTACAGCTTGCCCCACGTTGGGTGCCATGTTGTAACGTTTCGCGGGCGGCTAGTGTACAGCTTGTACCATGCTTGGGTGCCATGTTGTAACGTTTCGCGGCTAGTGCACAGCTTGCCCCATGCTTGGGTGACAAGTTGTAACGTTTCGCGGCTAGTTTACAGCTTGCCCCATGCTTGGGTGCCATGTTGTAACGTTTCGCGGCTAGTGTACATCTTGCCCCATGCTTGGGTGCCATGTTGTAACGTTTCGCGGCTAGTGCACAGCTTGCCCCATGCAACGGTGCCATGTTGTAACGTTTCGCGGCTAGTGTACAGCTTGCCCCATGCTTGTGTACCATGTTGTAACGTTTCTCGGCTAGTGTACAGCTTGCCCCATGCTTGGGTGCCATGTTGTAACGTTTCGCGGCTAGTATACAGCTTGCTCCATGCTTGGGTGCCATGTTGTAACGTTTCGCGGCTAGTGTACAGCTTGCCCCATGCTTGGGTGCCATGTTGTAACGTTTCGCGGCTAGTGTACAGCTTGCCCCATGCTTGGGTGCCATGTTGTAACGTTTCGCGGCTAGTGTACAGCTTGCCCCATGCTTGGGTGCCATGCTGTAACGTTTCGCGGCTAGTGTACAGCTTGCCCAACGCTTGGGTGCCATGTTGTAACGTTTCACGGCTAGTGTAAACCTTGCCCCATGCTTGGGTGCCATGTTGTAACGTTTCGCGGCTAGTGTACAGCTTGCCCCATGCTTGGGTGCCATGTTGTAACGTTTCGCGGCTAGTGTACAGCTTGCCCCATGCTAGGGTGCCATGTTGTAACGTTTCTCGGCTAGTGCACAGCTTGCCCCATGCTTGGGTGCCATGTTGTAACGTTTCGGGGGTAGTGTACAGCTTGCCCCATGCTTGGGTGCCATGTTGTAACGTTTCGCGGCTAGTGTACAGCTTGCCCCATGCTTGGGTGCCATGTTGTAACGTTTCGCGGCTAGTGTACAGCTTGCCCCATGCTTGGGTGCCATGTTGTAACGTTTCGCGGCTAGTGTACAGCTTGCCCCATGCTTTGGTGCCATGTTGTAACGTTTCGCGGCTAGTGTACAGCTTGCCCCATGCTTGGGTGCCATGTTGTAACGTTTCGCGGCTAGTATACAGCTTGCCCCATGCTTGGGTGCTATGTTGTAACGTTTCGCGGCTAGTGTACAGCTTGCCCCATGCTTGGGTGCCATGTTGTAACGTTTCACGGCTAGTGTACAGCTTGCCCCATGCTTGGGTGCCATGTTGTAAAGTTTCGCGGCTAGTGTACAGCTTGCCCCATGCTTGGGTGCCATGTTGTAACGTTTCGCGGCTAGTGTACAGCTTGCCCCACGTTGGGTGCCATGTTGTAACGTTTCGCGGCCAGTGTACAGCTTGCCCCATGCTTGGGTGCCATGTTGAAACTTTCGCGGCTAGTGTACAGCTTGCCCCATGCATGGGTGCCATGTTGTAACGTTTCGCGGCTAGTGTACAGCTTGCCCTATGCTTGGGTGCCATGTTGTAACGTTTCGCGGCTAGTGTACAGCTTGCCCCATGATTGGGTGCCATGTTGTAACGTTTCGCGGCTAGTGTACAGCTTGCCCCATGCTTGGGTGACATGTTATAACGTTTCGCGGCTAGTGTACAGCTTGCCCCACGTTGGGTTCCATGTTGTAACGTTTCGCGGCTAGTGTACAGCTTGCCCATTGCTTGGGTGCCATGTTGTAACGTTTCGCGGCTAGTGTACAGCTTGCCCCATGCTTGGGTGCCATGTTGTAACGTTTCGCGGCTAGTGTACAGCTTGCCCCATGCTTGGGTGCCATGTTGTAACGTTTCGTGGCTAGTGTACAGCTTGCCCCATGCTAGGGTGCCATGTCGTAACGTTTCGCGGCTAGTGTACAGCTTGCCCCATGCTTGGGTGCCATGTTGTAACGTTTCGCGGCTAGTGTACAGCTTGCCCCATGCTTGGGTGCCATGTTGTAACGTTTCGCGGCTAGTGTACAGCTTACCCATGCTTGGGTGCCATGTTGTAACGTTTCGCGGCAATTCTACAGCTTGCCCCATGTTTGGGTGCCATGTTGTAACGTTTCGCGGCTAGTGCACAGCTTGCCCCATGCTTGGGTGCCATGTTGTAACGTTTCGCGGCTAGTGTACAGCTTGCCCCATGCTTGGGTGCCATGTTGTAACGTTTCGCGGCTAGTGTACAGCTTGCCCCATGCTTGGGTGCCATGTTGTAACGTTTCGCCGCTAGTGTACAGCTTGCCCCATGCTTGGGTGCCATGTTGTAACGTTTCCCGGCTAGTGTACAGCTTGCCCCATGCTTGGGTGCCATGTTGTAACGTTTCGCGGCTAGTGTACAGCTTGCCCCACGTTGGGTGCCATGTTGTAACGTTTTGCGGCTAGTGTACAGCTTGCCCCATGCTTGGGTGCCATGTTGTAACGTTTCGCGGCTAGTGTTCAGCTTGCCCCATGCTTGGGTGCCATGTTGTAACGTTTCGCGGCTAGTGTACAGCTTGCCCCATGCTTGGGTGCCATGTTGTAACGTTTCGCGGCTAGTGTACAGCTTGCCCCACGTTGGGTGCCATGTTGTAACGTTTCGCGGCTAGTGTACAGCTTGCCCCATGCTTGGGTGCCATGTTGTAACGTTTCGCGGCTAGTGTACAGCTTGCCCCAAGCTTGGGTGCCATGTTGTAACGTTTCCCGGCTAGTGTACAGCTTGCCCCATGCTTGGGTGCCATGTTATAACGTTTCGCGGCTAGTGTACAGCTTGCCCCATGCTTGGGTGCCATGTTGTAACGTTTCGCGGCTAGTGTACAGCTTGCCCCATGCTTGGGTGCCATGTTGTAACGTTTCGCGGCTAGTGTACAGCTTGCCCCATGCTTGGGTGCCATGTTGTAACGTTTCGCGGCTAGTGTACAACTTGCCCCATGCTTGGGTGCCATGTTGTAACGTTTCGCGGCTAGTGTACAGCTTGCCCCATGCTTGGGTGCCATGTTGTAACGTTTCGCGGCTAGTGTACAGCTTGCCCCACGTTGGGTGACATGTTGTAACGTTTCGCGGCTAGTGTACAGCTTTCCCCATGCATAGGTGCCATGTTGTAACGTTTCGCGGCTAGTGCACAGCTTTCCCCATGCTTGGGTGCCATGTTGTAACGTTTCGCGGCTAAAGTACAGCTTGCCCCATGCTTGGGTGCCATGTTGTAACGTTTCGCGGCTAGTGCAGAGCTTGCCCCATGCTTGGGTGCCATGTTGTAACGTTTCGCGGCTAGTGTACAGCTTGCGCCATGCTTGGATGCCATGTTGTAACGTTTCGCGGCTAGTGTACAGCTTGCCCCATGCTTGGGTGCCATGTTGTAACGTTTCGCGGCTAGTGTACAGATTGCCCCATGCTTGGGTGCCATGTTGTAACGTTTCGCGTCTAGTAAACAGCTTTCCCCATGCTTGGGTGCCATGTTGTAACGTTTCGCGGCTAGTGCACAGCTTGCCCCGTGCTTGGGTGCCATGTTGTAACGTTTCGCGGCTAGTGTACAGCGTGCCCCATGCTTGGGTGCCATGTTGTAACGTTTCGCGGCTAGTTTACAGCTTGCCCCATGCTTGGGTGCCATGTTGTAATGTTTCGCGGCTAGTGTACAGCTTGCCCCATGCTTGGGTGACATGTTGTAACGTTTCGCGGCTAGTTTACAGCTTGCCCCATGCTTGGGTGCCATGTTGTAACGTTTCGCGTCTAGTGCACAGCTTGCCCCATGCTTGGGTGCCATGTTGTAACGTTTCGCGGCTAGTGTACAGCTTGCCCCATGCTTGGGCTCCATGTTGTAACTTTTCGCGGCTAGTGTACAGCTTGCCCCATGCTTGGGTGCCATGTTGTAACGTTTCGCGGCTAGTGTACAGCTTGCCCCACGTTGGGTGCCATGTTGTAACGTTTCGCGGCTAGTGTACAGCTTGCCCCATGCTTGGGTGCCATGTTGTAACGATTCGCGGCTAGTGTACATCTTGCCCCATGATTGGGTGCCATGTTGTAACGTTTCGCGGCTAGTGTACAGCTTGCCCCATGCTTGGGTGCCATGTTGTAACGTTTCGCGGCTAGTGTACAGCTTGCCCCATGCTTAGGTGCCATGTTGTAACGTTTCGCGGCTAGTGTACAGCTTGCCCCACGTTGGGTGCCATGTTGTAACGTTTCGCGGCCAGTGTACTGCTTTCCCCATGCTTGGGTGCCATGTTGTAACATTTCCCGGCTAGTGTACAGCTTGCCCCATGCTTGGGTGCCATGTTGTAACGTTTCGCGGCTAGTGTACAGCTTGCCCCATGCTTGGGTGCCATGTTGTAGCGTTTCGCGGCTAGTGTACAGCTTGCCCCATGCTTGGGTGCCATATTGTAACGTTTCGCGGCTAGCGTACAGCTTTCCCCATGCTTGGGTGCCATGTTGTAACGTTTCGCGGCTAGTGTACAGCTTGCCCCATGCTTGGGTGCCATGTTGTAACGTTTCGCGGCTAGTGCACAGCTTGCCCCATGCTTGGGTGCCATGTTGTTACGTTTCGCGACTAGTGTACAGCTTGCCCCATGCTTGGTTGCCATGTTGTAACGTTTCACGGCTAGTGTACATCCTTCCCCATGCTTGGGTGCCATGTTGTAACGTTTCGCGGCTAGTGTACAGCTTGCCCCATGCTTGGGTGACATGTTGTAACGTTTCGCGGCTAGTGTACAGCTTGCCCCATGTTTGGGTGCCATGTTGTAACGTTTCGCGGCTAGTGTACAGCTTGCCCCATGCTTGGGAGCCATGTTCTAACGTTTCGCGGCTAGTGTACAGCTTGCCCCATGCTTGGGTGACATGTTGTAACGTTACGCGGCTAGGGTACAGCTTGCCCCATGCTTGGGTGCCATGTTGTAACGTTTCGCGGCAAGTGTACAGCTTGCCCCATGCTTGGGTGCCATGTTGTAACGTTTCGCGGCTAGTGTACAGCTTGCTCCATGCTTGGGTGCCATGTTGTAACGTTTCGCGGCTAGTGTACAGCTTGCCCCATGCTTGGGTGCCATGTTGTATCGTTTCGCGGCTAGTGTACAGCTTGCCCCATGCTTGGGTGCCATGTTGTAACGTTTCGCGGCTAGTGTACAGCTTGCCCCATGCTTGGGTGCCATGCTGAAACGTTTCGCGGCTAGTGTACAGCTTGCCCCACGCTTGGGTGCCATGTTGTAACGTTTCACGGCTAGTGTAAACCTTGCCCCATGCTTGGGTGCCATGTTGTAACGTTTCGCGGCTAGTGTACAGCTTGCCCCATGCTTGGGTGCCATGTTGTAACGTTTCGCGGCTAGTGTACAGCTTGCCCCATGCTTGGGTGCCATGTTGTAACGTTTCGCGGCTAGTGCACAGCTTGCCCCATGCTTGGGTGCCATGTTGTAACGTTTCGCGGGTAGTGTACAGCTTGCCCCATGCTTGGGTGCCATGTTGTAACGTTTCGCGGCTAGTGTACAGCTTGCCCCATGCTTGGGTGCCATGTTGTAACGTTTCGCGGCTAGTGTACAGCTTTCCCCATGCTTGGGTGCCATGTTGTAACGTTTCGCGGCTAGTGTACAGCTTGCCCCATGCTTTGGTGCCATGTTGTAACGTTTCGCGGCTAGTGTACAGCTTGCCCCATGCTTGGGTGCCATGTTGTAACGTTTCGCGGCTAGTATACAGCTTGCCCCATGCTTGGGTGCTATGTTGTAACGTTTCGCGGCTAGTGTACAGCTTGCCCCATGCTTGGGTGCCATGTTGTAACGTTTCACGGCTAGTGTACAGCTTGCCCCATGCTTGGGTGCCATGTTGTAAAGTTTCGCGGCTAGTGTACAGCTTGCCCCATGCTTGGGTGCCATGTTGTAACGTTTCGCGGCTAGTGTACAGCTTGCCCCACGTTGGGTGCCATGTTGTAACGTTTCGCGGCCAGTGTACAGCTTGCCCCATGCTTGGGTGCCATGTTGAAACTTTCGCGGCTAGTGTACAGCTTGCCCCATGCATGGGTGCCATGTTGTAACGTTTCGCGGCTAGTGTACAGCTTGCCCTATGCTTGGGTGCCATGTTGTAACGTTTCGCGGCTAGTGTACAGCTTGCCCCATGATTGGGTGCCATGTTGTAACGTTTCGCGGCTAGTGTACAGCTTGCCCCATGCTTGGGTGACATGTTATAACGTTTCGCGGCTAGTGTACAGCTTGCCCCACGTTGGGTTCCATGTTGTAACGTTTCGCGGCTAGTGTACAGCTTGCCCATTGCTTGGGTGCCATGTTGTAACGTTTCGCGGCTAGTGTACAGCTTTCCCCATGCTTGGGTGCCATGTTGTAACGTTTCGCGGCTAGTGTACAGCTTGCCCCATGCTTGGGTGCCATGTTGTAACGTTTCGCGGCTAGTGTACAGCTTGCCCCATGCTTGGGTGCCATGTCGTAACGTTTCGCGGCTAGTGTACAGCTTGCCCCATGCTTGGGTGCCATGTTGTAACGTTTCGCGGCTAGTGTACAGCTTGCCCCATGCTTGGGTGCCATGTTGTAACGTTTCGCGGCTAGTGTACAGCTTACCCATGCTTGGGTGCCATGTTGTAACGTTTCGCGGCTAGTGTACAGCTTGCCCCATGTTTGGGTGCCATGTTGTAACGTTTCGCGGCTAGTGCACAGCTTGCCCCATGCTTGGGTGCCATGTTGTAACGTTTCGCGGCTAGTGTACAGCTTGCCCCATGCTTGGGTGCCATGTTGTAACGTTTCGCGGCTAGTGTACAGCTTGCCCCATGCTTGGGTGCCATGTTGTAACGTTTCGCCGCTAGTGTACAGCTTGCCCCATGCTTGGGTGCCATGTTGTAACGTTTCCCGGCTAGTGTACAGCTTGCCCCATGCTTGGGTGCCATGTTGTAACGTTTCGCGGCTAGTGTACAGCTTGCCCCACGTTGGGTGCCATGTTGTAACGTTTTGCGGCTAGTGTACAGCTTGCCCCATGCTTGGGTGCCATGTTGTAACGTTTCGCGGCTAGTGTACAGCTTGCCCCATGCTTGGGTGCCATGTTGTAACGTTTCGCGGCTAGTGTACAGCTTGCCCCATGCTTGGGTGCCATGTTGTAACGTTTCGCGGCTAGTGTACAGCTTGCCCCACGTTGGGTGCCATGTTGTAACGTTTCGCGGCTAGTGTACAGCTTGCCCCATGCTTGGGTGCCATGTTGTAACGTTTCGCGGCTAGTGTACAGCTTGCCCCAAGCTTGGGTGCCATGTTGTAACGTTTCCCGGCTAGTGTACAGCTTGCCCCATGCTTGGGTGCCATGTTGTAACGTTTCGCGGCTAGTGTACAGCTTGCCCCATGCTTGGGTGCCATGTTGTAACGTTTCGCGGCTAGTGTACAGCTTGCCCCATGCTTGGGTGCCATGTTGTAACGTTTCGCGGCTAGTGTACAGCTTGCCCCATGCTTGGGTGCCATGTTGTAACGTTTCGCGGCTAGTGTACAACTTGCCCCATGCTTGGGTGCCATGTTGTAACGTTTCGCGGCTAGTGTACAGCTTGCCCCATGCTTGGGTGCCATGTTGTAACGTTTCGCGGCTAGTGTACAGCTTGCCCCACGTTGGGTGACATGTTGTAACGTTTCGCGGCTAGTGTACAGCTTTCCCCATGCATAGGTGCCATGTTGTAACGTTTCGCGGCTAGTGCACAGCTTTCCCCATGCTTGGGTGCCATGTTGTAACGTTTCGCGGCTAAAGTACAGCTTGCCCCATGCTTGGGTGCCATGTTGTAACGTTTCGCGGCTAGTGCAGAGCTTGCCCCATGCTTGGGTGCCATGTTGTAACGTTTCGCGGCTAGTGTACAGCTTGCGCCATGCTTGGATGCCATGTTGTAACGTTTCGCGGCTAGTGTACAGCTTGCCCCATGCTTGGGTGCCATGTTGTAACGTTTCGCGGCTAGTGTACAGATTGCCCCATGCTTGGGTGCCATGTTGTAACGTTTCGCGGCTAGTAAACAGCTTTCCCCATTCTTGGGTGCCATGTTGTAACGTTTCGCGGCTAGTGCACAGCTTGCCCCGTGCTTGGGTGCCATGTTGTAACGTTTCGCGGCTAGTGTACAGCGTGCCCCATGCTTGGGTGCCATGTTGTAACGTTTCGCGGCTAGTTTACAGCTTGCCCCATGCTTGGGTGCCATGTTGTAATGTTTCGCGTCTAGTGTACAGCTTGCCCCATGCTTGGGAGACATGTTGTAACGTTTCGCGGCTAGTTTACAGCTTGCCCCATGCTTGGGTGCCATGTTGTAACGTTTCGCGTCTAGTGCACAGCTTGCCCCATGCTTGGGTGCCATGTTGTAACGTTTCGCGGCTAGTGTACAGCTTGCCCCATGCTTGGGCTCCATGTTGTAACTTTTCGCGGCTAGTGTACAGCTTGCCCCATGCTTGGGTGCCATGTTGTAACGTTTCGCGGCTAGTGTACAGCTTGCCCCACGTTGGGTGCCATGTTGTAACGTTTCGCGGCTAGTGTACAGCTTGCCCCATGCTTGGGTGCCATGTTGTAACGTTTCGCGGCTAGTGTACATCTTGCCCCATGATTGGGTGCCATGTTGTAACGTTTCGCGGCTAGTGTACAGCTTGCCCCATGCTTGGGTGCCATGTTGTAACGTTTCGCGGCTAGTGTACAGCTTGCCCCATGCTTGGGTGCCATGTTGTAACGTTTCGCGGCTAGTGTACAGCTTGCCACATGCTTGGGTGCCATGTTGTAACGTTTCGCGGCTAGTGTACAGCTTGCCCCATGCTTGGGTGACATGTTGTAACGTTTCGCGGCTAGTGTACAGCTTGCCCCATGCTTGGGTGCCA
>CAMPQE020000308.1:0-61519 GCA_946902985.2 Meconema thalassinum | reverse complement strand
TGAATTAAAACTCAGCAATTCTTCTAGGTTTGTGCCGTGTCTTATGTGGGGTTTCGCCTTGAACACCAAGTTAGGCTCATCGGCGGGCTCTTGGTGTCCCTGCCCGGACCCCCACAGGAGTATCGAACTGCGCGATACCTCCCTTTATATAGAGTGCAACTGCACTCCTTGACTGCGAGAACCAAAAGTTCATGCAGCCATAACCTCCCTATGAAGGCTTCCAAAAAGATGGTGTATTGGCTTTCACGGCCGGTGAATTAAAACTCAGCAATTCTTCTAGGTTTGTGCCGTGTCTTGTGTGGGGTTTCGCCTAGGACACCAAGCTAGGCTCATCGGCGGGCTCTTGGTGTCCCTGCCCGGACCCCCACAGGAGTATCGAACTGCGCGATACCTCCCTTTATATAGAGTGCAACTGCACTCCTTGACTGCGAGAACCAAAAGCTCAAGCAGCCATAACCTCCCTATGAAGGCTTCCAAAAAGATGGTGTATTGGCTTTCACGGCCGGTGAATTAACACTCAGCAATTCTTCTAGGTTTGTGCCGTGTCTTGTGTGGGGTTTCGCCTAGGACACCAAGCTAGGCTCATCGGTTGGCTCTTGGTGTCCCTGCCCGGACCCCCACAGGAGTATCGAACTGCGCGATACCTCCCTTTATATAGAGTGCAACTGCACTCCTTGACTGCGAGAACCAAAAGCTCAAGCAGCCATAACCTCCCTATGAAGGCTTCCAAAAAGATGGTGTATTGGCTTTCACGGCCGGTAAATTAAAACTCAGCAATTCTTCTAGGTTTGTGCCGTGTCTTGTGTGGGGTTTCGCCTAGGACACCAAGCTAGGCTCATCGGCGGGCTCTTGGTGTCCCTGCCCGGACCCCCACACGAGTAACGAACTGCGCGATACCTCCCTTTATATAGAGTGCAACTGCACTCCTTGACTGCGAGAACCAAAAGCTCAAGCAGCCATAACCTCCCTATGAAGGCTTCCAAAAAGATGGTGTATTGGCTTTCACGGCCGGTGAATTAAAACTCAGCAATTCTTCTAGGTTTGTGCCGTGTCTTGTGTGGGGTATCGCCTAGGACACCAAGCTAGGCTCATCGGCGGGCTCTTGGTGTCCCTGCCCGGACCCCCACAGGAGTATCGAACTGCGCGATACCTCCCTTTATATAGAGTGCAACTGCACTCCTTGACTGCGAGAACCAAAAGCTCAAGCAGCCATAACCTCCCTATGAAGGCTTCCAAAAAGATGGTGTATTGGCTTTCACGGCCGGTGAATTAAAACTCAGCAATTCTTCTAGGTTTGTGCCGTGTCTTGTGTGGGGTTTCGCCTAGGACACCAAGCTAGGCTCATCGGCTGGCTCTTGGTGACCCTGCCCGGACCCCCACAGGAGTATCGAACTGCGCGATACCTCCCTTTATATAGAGTGCAACTGCACTCCTTGACTGCGAGAACCAAAAGCTCAAGCAGCCATAACCTCCCTATGAAGGCTTCCAAAAAGATGGTGTATTGGCTTTCACGGCCGGTGAATTAAAACTCAGCAATTCTTCTAGGTTTGTGCCGTGTCTTGTGTGGGGTTTCGCCTAGGACACCAAGCTAGGCTCATTGGCGGGCTCTTGGTGTCCCTGCCCGGACCCCCACAGGAGTATCGAACTGCGCGATACCTCCCTTTATATAGAGTGCAACTGCACTCCTTGACTGCGAGAACCAAAAGCTCAAGCAGCCATAACCTCCCTATGAAGGCTTCCAAAAAGATGGTGTATTGGCTTTCACGGTCGGTGAATTAAAAATCAGCAATTCTTCTAGGTTTGTGCCGTGTCTTGTGTGGGGTTTCGCCTAGGACACCAAGCTAGGCTCATCGGCGGGCTCTTGGTGTCCCTGCCCGGACCCCGCAGGAGTATCGAACTGCGCGATACCTCCCTTTATATAGAGTGCAACTGCACTCCTTGACTGCGAGAACCAAAAGCTCAAGCAGCCATAACCTCCCTATGAAGGCTTCCAAAAAGATGGTGTATTGGCTTTCACGGCCGGTGAATTAAAACTCAGCAATTCTTCTAGGTTTGTGCCGTGCCTTGTGTGGGGTTTCGCCTAGGAAACCAAGCTAGGCTCATCGGCGGGCTCTTGGTGTCCCTGCCCGGACCCCCACAGGAGTATCGAACTGCGCGATACCTCCCTTTATATAGAGTGCAACTGCACTCCTTGACTGCGAGAACCAAAAGCTCAAGCAGCCATAACCTCCCTATGAAGGCTTCCAAAAAGTTGGTGTATTGGCTTTCACGGCCGGTGAATTAAAACTCAGCAATTCTTCTAGGTTTGTGCCGTGTCTTGTGTGGGGTTTCGTCTAGGACACCAAGCTAGGCTCATCGGCGGGCTCTTGGTGACCCTGCGCGGACCCCCACAGGAGTATCGATCTGCGCGATACCTCCCTTTATATAGAGTGCAACTGCACTCCTTGACTGCGAGAACCAAAAGCTCAAGCAGCCATAACCTCCCTATGAAGGCTTCCAAAAAGATGGTGTATTGGCTTTCTTGGCCGGTGAATTAAAACTCAGCAATTCTTCTAGGTTTGTGCCGTGTCTTGTGTGGGGTTTCGCCTAGGACACCAAGCTAGGCTCATCGGCGGGCTCTTGGTGTCCCTGCCCGGACCCCCACAGGAGTATCGAACTGCGCGATACCTCCCTTTATATAGAGTGCAACTGCACTCCTTGACTGCGAGAACCAAAAGCTCAAGCAGCCATAACCTCCCTATGAAGGCTTCCAAGAAGATGGTGTATTGGCTTTCACGGCCGGTGAATTAAAACTCAGCAATTCTTCTAGGTTTGTGCCGTGTCTTGTGTGGGGTTTCGCCTAGGACACCAAGCTAGGCTCATCGGCGGGCTCTTGGTGTCCCTGCCCGGACCCCCACAGGAGTATCGAACTGCGCGATACCTCCCTTTATATAGAGTGCAACTGCACTCCTTGACTGCGAGAACCAAAAGCTCAAGCAGCCATAACCTCCCTATGAAGGCTTCCAAAAAGATGGTGTATTGGCTTTCACGGCCGGTGAATTAAAACTCAGCAATTCTTCTAGGTTTGTGCCGTGTCTTGTGTGGGGTTTCGCCTAGGACACCAAGCTAGGCTCATCGGTTGGCTCTTGGTGTCCCTGCCCGGACCCCCACAGGAGTATCGAACTGCGCGATACCTCCCTTTATATAGAGTGCAACTGCACTCCTTGACTGCGAGAACCAAAAGCTCAAGCAGCCATAACCTCCCTATGAAGGCTTCCAAAAAGATGGTGTATTGGCTTTCACGGCCGGTGAATTAAAACTCAGCAATTCTTCTAGGTTTGTGCCGTGTCTTGTGTGGGGTTTCGCCTAGGACACCAAGCTAGGCTCATCGGCGGGCTCTTGGTGTCCCTGCCCGGACCCCCACAGGAGTATCGAACTGCGCGATACCTCCCTTTATATAGAGTGCAACTGCACTCCTTGACTGCGAGAACCAAAAGCTCAAGCAGCCATAACCTCCCTATGAAGGCTTCCAAAAAGATGGTGTATTGGCTTTCACGGCCGGTGAATTAAAACTCAGCAATTCTTCTAGGTTTGTGCCGTGTCTTGTGTGGGGTTTCGCCTAGGACACCAAGCTAGGCTCATCGGCGGGCTCTTGGTGTCCCTGCCCGGACCCCCACAGGAGTATCGAACTGCGCGATACCTCCCTTTATATAGAGTGCAACTGCACTCCTTGACTGCGAGAACCTAAAGCTCAAGCAGCCATAACCTCCCTATGAAGGCTTCCAATAAGATGGTGTATTGGCTTTCACGGCCGGTGAATTAAAACTCAGCAATTCTTCTAGGTTTGTGCCGTGTCTTGTGTGGGGTTTCGCCTAGGACACCTAGCTAGGCTCATCGGCGGGCTCTTGGTGTCCCTGCCCGGACCCCCACAGGAGTATCGAACTGCGCGATACCTCCCTTTATATAGAGTGCAACTGCACTCCTTGACTGCGAGAACCAAAAGTTCAAGCAGCCATAACCTCCCTATGAAGGCTTCCAAAAAGATGGTGTATTGGCTTTCACGGCCGGTGAATTAAAACTCAGCAATTCTTCTAGGTTTGTGCCGTGTCTTGTGTGGGGTTTCGCCTAGGACACCAAGCTAGGCTCATCGGCGGGCTCTTGGTGTCCCTGCCCGGACCCCCACAGGAGTATCGAACTGCGCGATACCTCCCTTTATATAGAGTGCAACTGCACTCCTTGACTGCGAGAACCAAAAGCTCAAGCAGCCATAACCTCCCTATGAAGGCTTCCAAAAAGATGGTGTATTGGCTTTCACGGCCGGTGAATTAACACTCAGCAATTCTTCTAGGTTTGTGCCGTGTCTTGTCTGGGGTTTCGCCTAGGACACCATGCTAGGCTCATCGGTTGGCTCTTGGTGTCCCTGCCCGGACCCCACAGGAGTATCGAACTGCGCGATACCTCCCTTTATATAGAGTGCAACTGCACTCCTTGACTGCGAGAACCAAAAGCTCAAGCAGCCATAACCTCCCTATGAAGGCTTCCAAAAAGATGCTGTATTGGCTTTCACGGCCGGTGAATTAAAACTCAGCAATTCTTCTAGGTTTGTGCCGTGTCTTGTGTGGGGTTTCGCCTAGGACACCAAGCTAGGCTCATCGGCGGGCTCTTGGTGTCCCTGCCCGGACCCCCACAGGAGTAACGAACTGCGCGATACCTCCCTTTATATAGAGTGCAACTGCACTCCTTGACTGCGAGAACCAAAAGCTCAAGCAGCCATAACCTCCCTATGAAGGCTTCCAAAAAGATGGTGTATTGGCTTTCACGGCCGGTGAATTAAAACTCAGCAATTCTTCTAGGTTTGTGCCGTGTCTTGTGTGGGGTTTCGCCTAGGACACCAAGCTAGGCTCATCGGCGGGCTCTTGGTGTCCCTGCCCGGACCCCCACAGGAGTATCGAACTGCGCGATACCTCCCTTTATATAGAGTGCAACTGCACTCCTTGACTGCGAGAACCAAAAGCTCAAGCAGCCATAACCTCCCTATGAAGGCTTCCAAAAAGATGGTGTATTGGCTTTCACGGTCGGTGAATTAAAAATCAGCAATTCTTCTAGGTTTGTGCCGTGTCTTGTGTGGGGTTTCGCCTAGGACACCAAGCTAGGCTCATCGGCGGGCTCTTGGTGTCCCTGCCCGGACCCCACAGGAGTATCGAACTGTGCGATACCTCCCTTTATATAGAGTGCAACTGCACTCCTTGACTGCGAGAACCAAAAGCTCAAGCAGCCATAACCTCCCTATGAAGGCTTCCAAAAAGATGGTGTATTGGCTTTCACGGCCGGTGAATTAAAACTCAGCAATTCTTCTAGGTTTGTGCCGTGTCTTGTGTGGGGTTTCGCCTAGGACACCAAGCTAGGCTCATCGGCGGGCTCTTGGTGTCCCTGCCCGGACCCCCACAGGAGTATCGAACTGCGCGATACCTCCCTTTATATAGAGTGCAACTGCACTCCTAGACTGCGAGAACCAAAAGCTCAAGCAGCCATAACCTCCCTATGAAGGCTTCCAAAAAGATGGTGTATTGGCTTTCACGGCCGGTGAATTAAAACTCAACAATTCTTCTAGGTTTGTGCCGTGCCTTGTGTGGGGGTTCGCCTAGGACACCAAGCTAGGCTCATCGGCGGGCTCTTGGTGTCCCTGCCCGGACCCCCACAGGAGTATCGAACTGCGCGATACCTCCCTTTATATAGAGTGCAACTGCACTCCTTGACTGCGAGAACCAAAAGCTCAAGCAGCCATAACCTCCCTATGAAGGCTTCCAAAAAGATGGTGTATTGGCTTTCACGGCCGGTGAATTAAAACTCAGCAATTCTTCTAGGTTTGTGCCGTGTCTTGTGTGGGGTTACGCCTAGGACACCAAGCTAGGCTCATCGGCGGACTCTTGGTGACCCTGCCCGGACACCCACAGGAGTATCGAACTGCGCGATACCTCCCTTTATATAGAGTGCAACTGCACTCCTTGACTGCGAGAACCAAAAGCTCAAGCAGCCATAACCTCCCTATGAAGGCTTCCAAAAAGATGGTGTATTGGCTTTCTTGGCCGGTGAATTATAACTCAGCAAATCTTCTAGGTTTGTGCCGTGTCTTGTGTGGGGTTTCGCCTAGGACACCAAGCTAGGCTCATCGGCGGGCTCTTGGTGTCCCTGCCCGGACCCCCACAGGAGTATCGAACTGCGCGATACCTCCCTTTATATAGAGTGCGACTGCACTCCTTGACTGCGAGAACCAAAAGCTCAAGCAGCCATAACCTCCCTATGAAGGCTTCCAAAAAGATGGTGTATTGGCTTTCACGGCCGGTGTATTAAAACTCAGCAATTCTTCTAGGTTTGTGCCGTGTCTTGTGTGGGGTTTCGCCTAGGACACCAAGCTAGGCTCATCGGCGGGCTCTTGGTGACCCTGCCCGGACCCCCACAGGAGTATCGATCTGCGCGATACCTCCCTTTATATAGAGTGCAACTGCACTCCTTGACTGCGAGAACCAAAAAGCTCAAGCAGCCATAACCTCCCTATGAAGGCTTCCAAAAAGATGGTGTATTGGCTTTCACGGCCGGTGAATTAAAACTCAGCAATTCTTCTAGGCTTGTGCCGTGTCTTGTGTGGGGTTTCGCCTAGGACACCAAGCTAGGCTCATCGGCGGGCTCTTGGTGACCCTGCCCGGATCCCCACAGGAGTATCGAACTGCGCGATACCTCCCTTTATATAGAGTGCAACTGCACTCCTTGACTGCGAGAACCAAAAGCTCAAGCAGCCATAACCTCCCTATGAAGGCTTCCAAAAAGATGGTGTATTGGCTTTCACGGCCGGTGAATTAAAACTCAGCAATTCTTCTAGGTTTGTGCCGTGTCTTGTGTGGGGTTTCGCCTAGGACACCAAGCTAGGCTCATCGGCGGGCTCTTGGTGTCCCTGCCCGGACCCCCACAGGAGTATCGAACTGCGCGATACCTCCCTTTATATAGAGTGCAACTGCACTCCTTGACTGCGAGAACCAAAAGCTCAAGCAGCCATAACCTACCTATGAAGGCTTCCAAAAAGATGGTGTATTGGCTTTCACGGTCGGTGAATTAAAAATCAGCAATTCTTCTAGGTTTGTGCCGTGTCTTGTGTGGGGTTTCGCCTAGGACACCAAGCTAGGCTCATCGGCGGGCTCTTGGTGTCCCTGCCCGGACCCCACAGGAGTATCGAACTGCGCGATACCTCCCTTTATATAGAGTGCAACTGCACTCCTTGACTGCGAGAACCAAAAGCTCAAGCAGCCATAACCTCCCTATGAAGGCTTCCAAAAAGATGGTGTATTGGCTTTCACGGCCGGTGAATTAAAACGCAGCAATTCTTCTAGGTTTGTGCCGTGTCTTGTGTGGGGTTTCGCCTAGGACACCAAGCTAGGCTCATCGGCGGGCTCTTGGTGTCCCTGCCCGGACCCCCACAGGAGTATCGAACTGCGCGATACCTCCCTTTATATAGAGTGCAACTGCACTCCTTGACTGCGAGAACCAAAAGCTCAAGCAGCCATAACCTCCCTATGAAGGCTTCCAAAAAGATGGTGTATTGGCTTTCACGGCCGGTGAATTAAAACTCAGCAATTCTTCTAGGTTTGTGCCGTGCCTTGTGTGGGGTTTCGCCTAGGACACCAAGCTAGGCTCATCGGCGGGCTCTTGGTGTCCCTGCCCGGACCCCCACAGGAGTATCGAACTGCGCGATACCTCCCTTTATATAGAGTGCAACTGCACTCCTTGACTGCGAGAACCAAAAGTTCAAGCAGCCATAACCTCCCTATGAAGGCTTCCAAAAAGATGGTGTATTGGCTTTCACGGCCGGTGAATTAAAACTCAGCAATTCTTCTAGGTTTGTGCCGTGTCTTGTGTGGGGTTTCGCCTAGGACACCAAGCTAGGCTCATCGGCGGGCTCTTGGTGACCCTGCGCGGACCCCACAGGAGTATCGATCTGCGCGATACCTCCCTTTATATAGAGTGCAACTGCACTCCTTGACTGCGAGAACCAAAAGCTCAAGCAGCCATAACCTCCCTATGAAGGCTTCCAAAAAGATGGTGTATTGGCTTTCTTGGCCGGTGAATTTAAACTCAGCAATTCTTCTAGGTTTGTGCCGTGTCTTGTGTGGGGTTTCGCCTAGGACACCAAGCTAGGCTCATCGGCGGGCTCTTGGTGTCCCTGCCCGGACCCCCACAGGAGTATCGAACTGCGCGATACCTCCCTTTATATAGAGTGCAACTGCACTCCTTGACTGCGAGAACCAAAAGCTCAAGCAGCCATAACCTCCCTATGAAGGCTTCCAAAAAGATGGTGTATTGGCTTTCACGGTCGGTGAATTAAAAATCAGCAATTCTTCTAGGTTTGTGCCGTGTCTTGTGTGGGGTTTCGCCTAGGACACCAAGCTAGGCTCATCGGCGGGCTCTTGGTGTCCCTGCCCGGACCCCACAGGAGTATCGAACTGTGCGATACCTCCCTTTATATAGAGTGCAACTGCACTCCTTGACTGCGAGAACCAAAAGCTCAAGCAGCCATAACCTCCCTATGAAGGCTTCCAAAAAGATGGTGTATTGGCTTTCACGGCCGGTGAATTAAAACTCAGCAATTCTTCTAGGTTTGTGCCGTGTCTTGTGTGGGGTTTCGCCTAGGACACCAAGCTAGGCTCATCGGCGGGCTCTTGGTGTCCCTGCCCGGACCCCCACAGGAGTATCGAACTGCGCGATACCTCCCTTTATATAGAGTGCAACTGCACTCCTTGACTGCGAGAACCAAAAGCTCAAGCAGCCATAACCTCCCTATGAAGGCTTCCAAAAAGATGGTGTATTGGCTTTCACGGCCGGTGAATTAAAACTCAACAATTCTTCTAGGTTTGTGCCGTGCCTTGTGTGGGGGTTCGCCTAGGACACCAAGCTAGGCTCATCGGCGGGCTCTTGGTGTCCCTGCCCGGACCCCCACAGGAGTATCGAACTGCGCGATACCTCCCTTTATATAGAGTGCAACTGCACTCCTTGACTGCGAGAACCAAAAGCTCAAGCAGCCATAACCTCCCTATGAAGGCTTCCAAAAAGATGGTGTATTGGCTTTCACGGCCGGTGAATTAAAACTCAGCAATTCTTCTAGGTTTGTGCCGTGTCTTGTGTGGGGTTACGCCTAGGACACCAAGCTAGGCTCATCGGCGGGCTCTTGGTGACCCTGCCCGGACACCCACAGGAGTATCGAACTGCGCGATACCTCCCTTTATATAGAGTGCAACTGCACTCCTTGACTGCGAGAACCAAAAGCTCAAGCAGCCATAACCTCCCTATGAAGGCTTCCAAAAAGATGGTGTATTGGCTTTCTTGGCCGGTGAATTATAACTCAGCAAATCTTCTAGGTTTGTGCCGTGTCTTGTGTGGGGTTTCGCCTAGGACACCAAGCTAGGCTCATCGGCGGGCTCTTGGTGTCCCTGCCCGGACCCCCACAGGAGTATCGAACTGCGCGATACCTCCCTTTATATAGAGTGCGACTGCACTCCTTGACTGCGAGAACCAAAAGCTCAAGCAGCCATAACCTCCCTATGAAGGCTTCCAAAAAGATGGTGTATTGGCTTTCACGGCCGGTGTATTAAAACTCAGCAATTCTTCTAGGTTTGTGCCGTGTCTTGTGTGGGGTTTCGCCTAGGACACCAAGCTAGGCTCATCGGCGGGCTCTTGGTGACCCTGCCCGGACCCCCACAGGAGTATCGATCTGCGCGATACCTCCCTTTATATAGAGTGCAACTGCACTCCTTGACTGCGAGAACCAAAAAGCTCAAGCAGCCATAACCTCCCTATGAAGGCTTCCAAAAAGATGGTGTATTGGCTTTCACGGCCGGTGAATTAAAACTCAGCAATTCTTCTAGGCTTGTGCCGTGTCTTGTGTGGGGTTTCGTCTAGGACACCAAGCTAGGCTCATCGGCGGGCTCTTGGTGACCCTGCCCGGACCCCCACAGGAGTATCGAACTGCGCGATACCTCCCTTTATATAGAGTGCAACTGCACTCCTTGACTGCGAGAACCAAAAGCTCAAGCAGCCATAACCTCCCTATGAAGGCTTCCAAAAAGATGGTGTATTGGCTTTCACGGCCGGTGAATTAAAACTCAGCAATTCTTCTAGGTTTGTGCCGTGTCTTGTGTGGGGTTTCGCCTAGGACACCAAGCTAGGCTCATCGGCGGGCTCTTGGTGTCCCTGCCCGGACCCCCACAGGAGTATCGAACTGCGCGATACCTCCCTTTATATAGAGTGCAACTGCACTCCTTGACTGCGAGAACCAAAAGCTCAAGCAGCCATAACCTACCTATGAAGGCTTCCAAAAAGATGGTGTATTGGCTTTCACGGTCGGTGAATTAAAAATCAGCAATTCTTCTAGGTTTGTGCCGTGTCTTGTGTGGGGTTTCGCCTAGGACACCAAGCTAGGCTCATCGGCGGGCTCTTGGTGTCCCTGCCCGGACCCCACAGGAGTATCGAACTGCGCGATACCTCCCTTTATATAGAGTGCAACTGCACTCCTTGACTGCGAGAACCAAAAGCTCAAGCAGCCATAACCTCCCTATGAAGGCTTCCAAAAAGATGGTGTATTGGCTTTCACGGCCGGTGAATTAAAACGCAGCAATTCTTCTAGGTTTGTGCCGTGTCTTGTGTGGGGTTTCGCCTAGGACACCAAGCTAGGCTCATCGGCGGGCTCTTGGTGTCCCTGCCCGGACCCCCACAGGAGTATCGAACTGCGCGATACCTCCCTTTATATAGAGTGCAACTGCACTCCTTGACTGCGAGAACCAAAAGCTCAAGCAGCCATAACCTCCCTATGAAGGCTTCCAAAAAGATGGTGTATTGGCTTTCACGGCCGGTGAATTAAAACTCAGCAATTCTTCTAGGTTTGTGCCGTGCCTTGTGTGGGGTTTCGCCTAGGACACCAAGCTAGGCTCATCGGCGGGCTCTTGGTGTCCCTGCCCGGACCCCCACAGGAGTATCGAACTGCGCGATACCTCCCTTTATATAGAGTGCAACTGCACTCCTTGACTGCGAGAACCAAAAGTTCAAGCAGCCATAACCTCCCTATGAAGGCTTCCAAAAAGATGGTGTATTGGCTTTCACGGCCGGTGAATTAAAACTCAGCAATTCTTCTAGGTTTGTGCCGTGTCTTGTGTGGGGTTTCGCCTAGGACACCAAGCTAGGCTCATCGGCGGGCTCTTGGTGACCCTGCGCGGACCCCACAGGAGTATCGATCTGCGCGATACCTCCCTTTATATAGAGTGCAACTGCACTCCTTGACTGCGAGAACCAAAAGCTCAAGCAGCCATAACCTCCCTATGAAGGCTTCCAAAAAGATGGTGTATTGGCTTTCTTGGCCGGTGAATTTAAACTCAGCAATTCTTCTAGGTTTGTGCCGTGTCTTGTGTGGGGTTTCGCCTAGGACACCAAGCTAGGCTCATCGGCGGGCTCTTGGTGTCCCTGCCCGGACCCCCACAGGAGTATCGAACTGCGCGATACCTCCCTTTATATAGAGTGCAACTGCACTCCTTGACTGCGAGAACCAAAAGCTCAAGCAGCCATAACCTCCCTATGAAGGCTTCCAAGAAGATGGTGTATTGGCTTTCACGGCCGGTGAATTAAAACTCAGCAATTCTTCTAGGTTTGTGCCGTGTCTTGTGTGGGGTTTCGCCTAGGACACCAAGTTAGGCTCATCGGCGGGCTCTTGGTGTCCCTGCCCGGACCCCCACAGGAGTATCGAACTGCGCGATACCTCCCTTTATATAGAGTGAAACTGCACTCCTTGACTGCGAGAACCAAAAGCTCAAGCAGCCATAACCTCCCTATGAAGGCTTCCAAAAAGATGGTGTATTGGCTTTCACGGCCGGTAAATTAAAACTCAGCAATTCTTCTAGGTTTGTGCCGTGTCTTGTGTGGGGTTTCGCCTAGGACACCAAGCTAGGCTCATCGGCGGGCTCTTGGTGTCCCTGCTCGGACCCCCACACGAGTAACGAACTGCGCGATACCTCCCTTTATATAGAGTGCAACTGCACTCCTTGACTGCGAGAACCAAAAGCTCAAGCAGCCATAACCTCCCTATGAAGGCTTCCAAAAAGATGGTGTATTGGCTTTCACGGCCGGTGAATTAAAACTCAGCAATTCTTCTAGGTTTGTGCCGTGTCTTGTGTGGGGTATCGCCTAGGACACCAAGCTAGGCTCATCGGCGGGCTCTTGGTGTCCCTGCCCGGACCCCCACAGGAGTATCGAACTGCACGATACCTCCCTTTATATAGAGTGCAACTGCACTCCTTGACTGCGAGAACCAAAAGCTCAAGCAGCCATAACCTCCCTATGAAGGCTTCCAAAAAGATGGTGTATTGGCTTTCACGGCCGGTGAATTAAAACTCAGCAATTCTTCTAGGTTTGTGCCGTGTCTTGTGTGGGGTTTCGCCTAGGACACCAAGCTAGGCTCATCGGCGGGCTCTTGGTGTCCCTGCCCGGACCCCCACAGGAGTAACGAACTGCGCGATACCTCCCTTTATATAGAGTGCAACTGCACTCCTTGACTGCGAGAACCAAAAGCTCAAGCAGCCATAACCTCCCTATGAAGGCTTCCAAAAAGATGGTGTATTGGCTTTCACGGCCGGTGAATTAAAACTCAGCAATTCTTCTAGGTTTGTGCCGTGTCTTGTGTGGGGTTTCGCCTAGGACACCAAGCTAGGCTCATCGGCGGGCTCATGGTGTCCCTGCCCGGACCCCCACACGAGTAACGAACTGCGCGATACCTCCCTTTATATAGAGTGCAACTGCACTCCTTGACTGCGAGAACCAAAAGCTCAAGCAGCCATAACCTCCCTATGAAGGCTTCCAAAAAGATGGTGTATTGGCTTTCACGGCCGGTGAATTAAAACTCAGCAATTCTTCTAGGTTTGTGCCGTGTCTTGTGTGGGGTGTCGCCTAGGACACCAAGCTAGGCTCATCGGCGGGCTCTTGGTGTCCCTGCCCGGACCCCCACAGGAGTATCGAACTGCGCGATACCTCCCTTTATATAGAGTGCAACTGCACTCCTTGACTGCGAGAACCAAAAGCTCAAGCAGCCATAACCTCCCTATGAAGGCTTCCAAAAAGATGGTGTATTGGCTTTCACGGTCGGTGAATTAAAACTCAGCAATTCTTCTAGGTTTGTGCCGTGTCTTGTGTGGGGTTTCGCCTAGGACACCAAGCTAGGCTCATCGGCGGGCTCTTGGTGACCCTGCCCGGACCCCCACAGGAGTATCGAACTGCGCGATACCTCCCTTTATATAGAGTGCAACTGCACTCCTTGACTGCGAGAACCAAAAGCTCAAGCAGCCATAACCTCCCTATGAAGGCTTTCAAAAAGATGGTGTATTGGCTTTCACGGCCGGTGAATTAAAACTCAGCAATTCTTCTAGGTTTGTGCCGTGTCTTGTGTGGGGTTTCGCCTAGGACACCAAGCTAGGCTCATCGGCGGGCTCTTGGTGTCCCTGCCCGGACCCCCACAGGAGTATCGAACTGCGCGATACCTCCCTTTATATAGAGTGCAACTGCACTCCTTGACTGGGAGAACCAAAAGCTCAAGCAGCCATAACCTGGCTATGAAGGCTTCCAAAAAAATGGTGTATTGGCTTTCACGGCCGGTGAATTAAAACTCAGCAATTCTTCTGGGTTTGTGCCGTGTCTTGTGTGGGGTTTCGCCAAGGACACCAAGCTAGGCTCATCGGCGGGCTCTTGGTGTCCCTGCCCGGACCCCCACAGGAGTATCGAACTGCGCGATACCTCCCTTTATATAGAGTGCAACTGCACTCCTTGACTGCGAGAACCAAAAGCTCAAGCAGCCATAACCTCCCTATGAAGGCTTCCAAAAAGATGGTGTATTGGCTTTCACGGCCGGTGAATTAAAACTCAGCAATTCTTCTAGGTTTGTGCCGTGTCTTGTGTGGGGTTTCGCCTAGGACACCAAGCTAGGCTCATCGGCGGGCTCTTGGTGTCCCTGCCCGGACCCCCACAGGAGTATCGAACTGCGCGATACCTCCCTTTATATAGAGTGCAACTGCACTCCTTGACTGCGAGAACCAAAAGTTCAAGCAGCCATAACCTCCCTATGAAGGCTTCCAAAAAGATGGTGTATTGGCTTTCACGGCCGGTGAATTAAAACTCAGCAATTCTTCTAGGTTTGTGCCGTGTCTTGTGTGGGGTTTCGCCTAGGACACCAAGCTAGGCTCATCGGCGGGCTCTTGGTGTCCCTGCCCGGACCCCCACAGGAGTATCGAACTGCGCGATACCTCCCTTTATATAGAGTGCAACTGCACTCCTTGACTGCGAGAACCAAAAGCTCAAGCAGCCATAACCTCCCTATGAAGGCTTCCAAAAAGATGGTGTATTGGCTTTCACGGCCGGTGAATTAACACTCAGCAATTCTTCTAGGTTTGCGCCGTGTCTTGTCTGGGGTTTCGCCTAGGACACCAAGCTAGGCTCATCGGTTGGCTCTTGGTGTCCCTGCCCGGACCCCCACAGGAGTATCGAACTGCGCGATACCTCCCTTTATATAGAGTGCAACTGCACTCCTTGACTGCGAGAACCAAAAGCTCAAGCAGCCATAACCTCCCTATGAAGGCTTCCAAAAAGATGGTGTATTGGCTTTCACGGCCGGTGAATTAAAACTCAGCAATTCTTCTAGGTTTGTGCCGTGTCTTGTGTGGGGTTTCGCCTAGGACACCAAGCTAGGCTCATCGGCGGGCTCTTGGTGTCCCTGCCCGGACCCCCACAGGAGTTACGAACTGCGCGATACCTACCTTTATATATAGTGCAACTGCACTCCTTGAATGCGAGAACCAAAAGCTCAAGCAGCCATAACCTCCCTATGAAGGCTTCCAAAAAGATGGTGTATTGGCTTTCACGGCCGGTGAATTAAAACTCAGCAATTCTTCTAGGTTTGTGCCGTGTCTTGTGTGGGGTTTCGCCTAGGACACCAAGCTAGGCTCATCGGCGGGCTCTTGGTGTCCCTGCCCGGACCCCCACAGGAGTATCGAACTGCGCGATACCTCCCTTTATATAGAGTGCAACTGCACTCCTTGACTGCGAGAACCAAAAGCTCAAGCAGCCATAACCTCCCTATGAAGGCTTCCAAAAAGATGGTGTATTGGCTTTCACGGTCGGTGAATTAAAAATCAGCAATTCTTCTAGGTTTGTGCCGTGTCTTGTGTGGGGTTTCGCCTAGGACACCAAGCTAGGCTCATCGGCGGGCTCTTGGTGTCCCTGCCCGGACCCCACAGGAGTATCGAACTGCGCGATACCTCCCTTTATATAGAGTGCAACTGCACTCCTTGACTGCGAGAACCAAAAGCTCAAGCAGCCATAACCTCCCTATGAAGGCTTCCAAAAAGATGGTGTATTGGCTTTCACGGCCGGTGTATTAAAACTCAGCAATTCTTCTAGGTTTGTGCCGTGTCTTGTGTGGGGTTTCGCCTAGGACACCAAGCTAGGCTCATCGGCGGGCTCTTGGTGACCCTGCCCGGACCCCCACAGGAGTATCGATCTGTGCGATACCTCCCTTTATATAGAGTGCAACTGCACTCCTTGACTGCGAGAACCAAAAGCTCAAGCAGCCATAACCTCCCTATGAAGGCTTCCAAAAAGATGGTGTATTGGCTTTCACGGCCGGTGAATTAAAACTCAGCAATTCTTCTAGGCTTGTGCCGTGTCTTGTGTGGGGTTTCGCCTAGGACACCAAGCTAGGCTCATCGGCGGGCTCTTGGTGACCCTGCCCGGACCCCCACAGGAGTATCGAACTGCGCGATACCTCCCTTTATATAGAGTGCAACTGCACTCCTTGACTGCGAGAACCAAAAGCTCAAGCAGCCATAACCTCCCTATGAATATTTCCAAAAAGATGGTGTATTGGCTTTCACGGCCGGTGAATTAAAACTCAGCAATTCTTCTAGGTTTGTGCCGTGTCTTGTGTGGGGTTTCGCCTAGGACACCAAGCTAGGCTCATCGGCGGGCTCTTGGTGTCCCTGCCCGGACCCCCACAGGAGTATCGAACTGCGCGATACCTCCCTTTATATAGAGTGCAACTGCACTCCTTGACTGCGAGAACCAAAAGCTCAAGCAGCCATAACCTACCTATGAAGGCTTCCAAAAAGATGGTGTATTGGCTTTCACGGTCGGTGAATTAAAAATCAGCAATTCTTCTAGGTTTGTGCCGTGTCTTGTGTGGGGTTTCGCCTAGGACACCAAGCTAGGCTCATCGGCGGGCTCTTGGTGTCCCTGCCCGGACCCCACAGGAGTATCGAACTGCGCGATACCTCCCTTTATATAGAGTGCAACTGCACTCCTTGACTGCGAGAACCAAAAGCTCAAGCAGCCATAACCTCCCTATGAAGGCTTCCAAAAAGATGGTGTATTGGCTTTCACGGCCGGTGAATTAAAACGCAGCAATTCTTCTAGGTTTGTGCCGTGTCTTGTGTGGGGTTTCGCCTAGGACACCAAGCTAGGCTCATCGGCGGGCTCTTGGTGTCCCTGCCCGGACCCCCACAGGAGTATCGAACTGCGCGATACCTCCCTTTATATAGAGTGCAACTGCACTCCTTGACTGCGGGAACCAAAAGCTCAAGCAGCCATAACCTCCCTATGAAGGCTTCCAAAAAGATGGTGTATTGGCTTTCACGGCCGGTGAATTAAAACTCAGCAATTCTTCTAGGTTTGTGCCGTGCCTTGTGTGGGGTTTCGCCTAGGACACCAAGCTAGGCTCATCGGCGGGCTCTTGGTGTCCCTGCCCGGACCCCCACAGGAGTATCGAACTGCGCGATACCTCCCTTTATATAGAGTGCAACTGCACTCCTTGACTGCGAGAACCAAAAGTTCAAGCAGCCATAACCTCCCTATGAAGGCTTCCAAAAAGATGGTGTATTGGCTTTCACGGCCGGTGAATTAAAACTCAGCAATTCTTCTAGGTTTGTGCCGTGTCTTGTGTGGGGTTTCGCCTAGGACACCAAGCTAGGCTCATCGGCGGGCTCTTGGTGACCCTGCGCGGACCCCCACAGGAGTATCGATCTGCGCGATACCTCCCTTTATATAGAGTGCAACTGCACTCCTTGACTGCGAGAACCAAAAGCTCAAGCAGCCATAACCTCCCTATGAAGGCTTCCAAAAAGATGGTGTATTGGCTTTCTTGGCCGGTGAATTTAAACTCAGCAATTCTTCTAGGTTTGTGCCGTGTCTTGTGTGGGGTTTCGCCTAGGACACCAAGCTAGGCTCATCGGCGGGCTCTTGGTGTCCCTGCCCGGACCCCCACAGGAGTATCGAACTGCGCGATACCTCCCTTTATATAGAGTGCAACTGCACTCCTTGACTGCGAGAACCAAAAGCTCAAGCAGCCATAACCTCCCTATGAAAGCTTCCAAGAAGATGGTGTATTGGCTATCACGGCCGGTGAATTAAAACTCAGCAATTCTTCTAGGTTTGTGCCGTGTCTTGTGTGGGGTTTCGCCTAGGACACCAAGCTAGGCTCATCGGCGGGCTCTTGGTGTCCCTGCCCGGACCCCCACAGGAGTATCGAACTGCGCGATACCTCCCTTTATATAGAGTGCAACTGCACTCCTTGACTGCGAGAACCAAAAGCTCAAGCAGCCATAACCTCCCTATGAAGGCTTCCAAAAAGATGGTGTATTGGCTTTCATGGCCGGTGAATTAAAACTCAGCAATTCTTCTAGGTTTGTGCCGTGTCTTGTGTGGGGTTTCACCTAGGACACCAAGCTAGGCTCATCGGCGGGCTCTTGGTGTCCCTGCCCGGACCCCCACAGGAGTATCGAACTGCGCGATACCTCCCTTTATATAGAGTGCAACTGCACTCCTTGACTGCGAGAACCAAAAGCTCAAGCAGCCATAACCTCCCTATGAAGGCTTCCAAAAAGATGGTGTATTGGCTTTCACGGCCGGTGAATTAAAACTCAGCAATTCTTCTAGGTTTGTGCCGTGTCTTGTGTGGGGTTTCGCCTAGGACACCAAGCTAGGCTCATCGGCGGGCTCTTGGTGTCCCTGCCCGGACCCCCACAGGAGTATCGAACTGCGCGATACCTCCCTTTATATAGAGTGCAACTGCACTCCTTGACTGCGAGAACCAAAAGCTCAAGCAGCCATAACCTCCCTATGAAGGCTTCCAAAAAGATGGTGTATTGGCTTTCACGGCCGGTGAATTAAAACTCAGCAATTCTTCTAGGTTTGTGCCGTGTCTTGTGTGGGGTTTCGCCTAGGACACCAAGCTAGGCTCATCGGCGGGCTCTTGGTGTCCCTGCCCGGACCCCCACAGGAGTATCGAACTGCGCGATACCTCCCTTTATATAGAGTGCAACTGCACTCCTTGACTGCGAGAACCAAAAGCTCAAGCAGCCATAACCTCCCTATGAAGGCTTCCAATAAGATGGTGTATTGGCTTTCACGGCCGGTGAATTAAAACTCAGCAATTCTTCTAGGTTTGTGCCGTGTCTTGTGTGGGGTTTCGCCTAGGACACCAAGCTAGGCTCATCGGCGGGCTCTTGGTGTCCCTGCCCGGACCCCCACAGGAGTATCGAACTGCGCGATACCTCCCTTTATATAGAGTGCAACTGCACTCCTTGACTGCGAGAACCAAAATTTCAAGCAGCCATAACCTCCCTATGAAGGCTTCCAAAAAGATGGTGTATTGGCTTTCACGGCCGGTGAATTAAAACTCAGCAATTCTTCTAGGTTTTTGTGCCGTGTCTTGTGTGGGGTTTCGCCTAGGACACCAAGCTAGGCTCATCGGCGGGCTCTTGGTGTCCCTGCCCGGACCCCCACAGGAGTATCGAACTGCGCGATACCTCCCTTTATATAGAGTGCAACTGCACTCCTTGACTGCGAGAACCAAAAGCTCAAGCAGCCATAACCTCCCTATGAAGGCTTCCAAAAAGATGGTGTATTGGCTTTCACGGCCGGTGAATTAACACTCAGCAATTCTTCTAGGATTGTGCCGTGTCTTGTCTGGGGTTTCGCCTAGGACACCAAGCTAGGCTCATCGGTTGGCTCTTGGTGTCCCTGCCCGGACCCCCACAGGAGTATCGAACTGCGCGATACCTCCCTTTATATAGAGTGCAACTGCACTCCTTGACTGCGAGAACCAAAAGCTCAAGCAGCCATAACCTCCCTATGAAGGCTTCCAAAAAGATGGTGTATTGGCTTTCACGGCCGGTGAATTAAAACTCAGCAATTCTTCTAGGTTTGTGCCGTGTCTTGTGTGGGGTTTCGCCTAGGACACCAAGCTAGGCTCATCGGCGGGCTCTTGGTGTCCCTGCCCGGACCCCCACAGGAGTAACGAACTGCGCGATACCTCCCTTTATATAGAGTGCAACTGCACTCCTTGACTGCGAGAACCAAAAGCTCAAGCAGCCATAACCTCCCTATGAAGGCTTCCAAAAAGATGGTGTATTGGCTTTCACGGCCGGTGAATTAAAACTCAGCAATTCTTCTAGGTTTGTGCCGTGTCTTGTGTGGGGTTTCGCCTAGGACACCAAGCTAGGCTCATCGGCGGGCTCTTGGTGTCCCTGCCCGGACCCCCACAGGAGTATCGAACTGCGCGATACCTCCCTTTATATAGAGTGCAACTGCACTCCTTGACTGCGAGAACCAAAAGCTCAAGCAGCCATAACCTCCCTATGAAGGCTTCCAAAAAGATGGTGTATTGGCTTTCACGGTCGGTGAATTAAAAATCAGCAATTCTTCTAGGTTTGTGCCGTGTCTTGTGTGGGGTTTCGCCTAGGACACCAAGCTAGGCTCATCGGCGGGCTCTTGGTGTCCCTGCCCGGACCCCACAGGAGTATCGAACTGTGCGATACCTCCCTTTATATAGAGTGCAACTGCACTCCTTGACTGCGAGAACCAAAAGCTCAAGCAGCCATAACCTCCCTATGAAGGCTTCCAAAAAGATGGTGTATTGGCTTTCACGGCCGGTGAATTAAAACTCAGCAATTCTTCTAGGTTTGTGCCGTGTCTTGTGTGGGGTTTCGCCTAGGACACCAAGCTAGGCTCATCGGCGGGCTCTTGGTGTCCCTGCCCGGACCCCCACAGGAGTATCGAACTGCGCGATACCTCCCTTTATATAGAGTGCAACTGCACTCCTTGACTGCGAGAACCAAAAGCTCAAGCAGCCATAACCTCCCTATGAAGGCTTCCAAAAAGATGGTGTATTGGCTTTCACGGCCGGTGAATTAAAACTCAGCAATTCTTCTAGGTTTGTGCCGTGTCTTGTGTGGGGTTTCGCCTAGGACACCAAGCTAGGCTCATCGGCGGGCTCTTGGTGTCCCTGCCCGGACCCCCACAGGAGTATCGAACTGCGCGATACCTCCCTTTATATAGAGTGCAACTGCACTCCTTGACTGCGAGAACCAAAAGCTCAAGCAGCCATAACCTCCCTATGAAGGCTTCCAATAAGATGGTGTATTGGCTTTCACGGCCGGTGAATTAAAACTCAGCAATTCTTCTAGGTTTGTGCCGTGTCTTGTGTGGGGTTTCGCCTAGGACACCAAGCTAGGCTCATCGGCGGGCTCTTGGTGTCCCTGCCCGGACCCCCACAGGAGTATCGAACTGCGCGATACCTCCCTTTATATAGAGTGCAACTGCACTCCTTGACTGCGAGAACCAAAAGTTCAAGCAGCCATAACCTCCCTATGAAGGCTTCCAAAAAGATGGTGTATTGGCTTTCACGGCCGGTGAATTAAAACTCAGCAATTCTTCTAGGTTTTTGTGCCGTGTCTTGTGTGGGGTTTCGCCTAGGACACCAAGCTAGGCTCATCGGCGGGCTCTTGGTGTCCCTGCCCGGACCCCCACAGGAGTATCGAACTGCGCGATACCTCCCTTTATATAGAGTGCAACTGCACTCCTTGACTGCGAGAACCAAAAGCTCAAGCAGCCATAACCTCCCTATGAAGGCTTCCAAAAAGATGGTGTATTGGCTTTCACGGCCGGTGAATTAACACTCAGCAATTCTTCTAGGTTTGTGCCGTGTCTTGTCTGGGGTTTCGCCTAGGACACCAAGCTAGGCTCATCGGTTGGCTCTTGGTGTCCCTGCCCGGACCCCCACAGGAGTATCGAACTGCGCGATACCTCCCTTTATATAGAGTGCAACTGCACTCCTTGACTGCGAGAACCAAAAGCTCAAGCAGCCATAACCTCCCTATGAAGGCTTCCAAAAAGATGGTGTATTGGCTTTCACGGCCGGTGAATTAAAACTCAGCAATTCTTCTAGGTTTGTGCCGTGTCTTGTGTGGGGTTTCGCCTAGGACACCAAGCTAGGCTCATCGGCGGGCTCTTGGTGTCCCTGCCCGGACCCCCACAGGAGTAACGAACTGCGCGATACCTCCCTTTATATAGAGTGCAACTGCACTCCTTGACTGCGAGAACCAAAAGCTCAAGCAGCCATAACCTCCCTATGAAGGCTTCCAAAAAGATGGTGTATTGGCTTTCACGGCCGGTGAATTAAAACTCAGCAATTCTTCTAGGTTTGTGCCGTGTCTTGTGTGGGGTTTCGCCTAGGACACCAAGCTAGGCTCATCGGCGGGCTCTTGGTGTCCCTGCCCGGACCCCCACAGGAGTATCGAACTGCGCGATACCTCCCTTTATATAGAGTGCAACTGCACTCCTTGACTGCGAGAACCAAAAGCTCAAGCAGCCATAACCTCCCTATGAAGGCTTCCAAAAAGATGGTGTATTGGCTTTCACGGTCGGTGAATTAAAAATCAGCAATTCTTCTAGGTTTGTGCCGTGTCTTGTGTGGGGTTTCGCCTAGGACACCAAGCTAGGCTCATCGGCGGGCTCTTGGTGTCCCTGCCCGGACCCCACAGGAGTATCGAACTGTGCGATACCTCCCTTTATATAGAGTGCAACTGCACTCCTTGACTGCGAGAACCAAAAGCTCAAGCAGCCATAACCTCCCTATGAAGGCTTCCAAAAAGATGGTGTATTGGCTTTCACGGCCGGTGAATTAAAACTCAGCAATTCTTCTAGGTTTGTGCCGTGTCTTGTGTGGGGTTTCGCCTAGGACACCAAGCTAGGCTCATCGGTGGGCTCTTGGTGCCCCTGCCCGGACCCCCACAGGAGTATCGAACTGCGCGATACCTCCCTTTATATAGAGTGCAACTGCACTCCTTGACTGCGAGAACCAAAAGCTCAAGCAGCCATAACCTCCCTATGAAGGCTTCCAAAAAGATGGTGTATTGGCTTTCACGGCCGGTGAATTAAAACTCAACAATTCTTCTAGGTTTGTGCCGTGCCTTGTGTGGGGTTTCGCCTAGGACACCAAGCTAGGCTCATCGGCGGGCTCTTGGTGTCCCTGCCCGGACCCCCACAGGAGTATCGAACTGCGCGATACCTCCCTTTATATAGAGTGCAACTGCACTCCTTGACTGCGAGAACCAAAAGCTCAAGCAGCAATAACCTCCCTATGAAGGCTTCCAAAAAGATGGTGTATTGGCTTTCACGGCCGGTGAATTAAAACTCAGCAATTCTTCTAGGTTTGTGCCGTGTCTTGTGTGGGGTTTCGCCTAGGACACCAAGCTAGGCTCATCGGCGGGCTATTGGTGACCCTGCCCGGACCCCCACAGGAGTATCGATCTGCGCGATACCTCCCTTTATATAGAGTGCAACTGCACTCCTTGACTGCGAGAACCAAAAGCTCAAGCAGCCATAACCTCCCTATGAAGGCTTCCAAAAAGATGGTGTATTGGCTTTCTTGGCCGGTGAATTAAAACTCAGCAAATCTTCTAGGTTTGTGCCGTGTCTTGTGTGGGGTTTCGCCTAGGACACCAAGCTAGGCTCATCGGCGGGCTCTTGGTGTCCCTGCCCGGACCCCCACAGGAGTATCGAACTGCGCGATACCTCCCTTTATATAGAGTGCAACTGCACTCCTTGACTGCGAGAACCAAAAGCTCAAGCAGCCATAACCTCCCTATGAAGGCTTCCAAAAAGATGGTGTATTGGCTTTCACGGCCGGAGAATTAAAACTCAGCAATTCTTCTAGGTTTGTGCCGTGTCTTGTGTGGGGTTTCGCCTAGAACACCAAGTTAGGCTCATGGGCGGGCTCTTGGTGTCCCTGCCCGGACCCCCACAGGAGTATCGAACTGCGAGATACCTCCCTTTATATAGAGTGCAACTGCACTCCTTGACTGCGAGAACCAAAAGTTCAAGCAGCCATAACCTCCCTATGAAGGCTTCCAAAAAGATGGTGTATTGGCTTTCACGGCCGGTGAATTAAAACTCAGCAATTCTTCTAGGTTTGTGCCATGTCTTGTGTGGGGTTTCGCCTAGGACACCAAGCTAGGCTCATCGGCGGGCTCTTGGTGTCCCTGCCCGGACCCCCACAGGAGTATCGAACTGCGCGATACCTCCCTTTATATAGAGTGCAACTGCACTCCTTGACTGCGAGAACCAAAAGCTCAAGCAGCCATAACCTCCCTATGAAGGCTTCCAAAAAGATGGTGTATTGGCTTTCACGGCCGGTGAATTAACACTCAGCAATTCTTCTAGGTTTGTGCCGTGTCTTGTGTGGGGTTTCGCCTAGGACACCAAGCTAGGCTCATCGGTTGGCTCTTGGTGTCCCTGCCCCGACCCCCACAGGAGTATAGAACTGCGCGATACCTCCCTTTATATAGAGTGCAACTGCACTCCTTGACTGCGAGAACCAAAAGCTCAAGCAGCCATAAACTCCCTATGAAGGCTTCCAAAAAGATGGTGTATTGGCTTTCACGGCCGGTAAATTAAAACTCAGCAATTCTTCTAGGTTTGTGCCGTGTCTTGTGTGGGGTTTCGCCTAGGACACCAAGCTAGGCTCATCGGCGGGCTCTTGGTGTCCCTGCCCGGACCCCCACACGAGTAACGAACTGCGCGATACCTCCCTTTATATAGAGTGCAATTGCACTCCTTGACTGCGAGAACCAAAAGCTCAAGCAGCCATAACCTCCCTATGAAGGCTTCCAAAAAGATGGTGTATTGGCTTTCACGGCCGGTGAATTAAAACTCAGCAATTCTTCTAGGTTTGTGCCGTGTCTTGTGTGGGGTATCGCCTAGGACACCAAGCTAGGCTCATCGGCGGGCTCTTGGTGTCCCTGCCCGGACCCCCACAGGAGTATCGAACTGCGCGATACCTCCCTTTATATAGAGTGCAACTGCACTCCTTGACTGCGAGTACCAAAAGCTCAAGCAGCAATAACCTCCCTATGAAGGCTTCCAAAAAGATGGTGTATTGGCTTTCACGGCCGGTGAATTAAAACTCAGCAATTCTTCTAGGTTTGTGCCGTGTCTTGTGTGGGGTTTCGCCTAGGACACCAAGCTAGGCTCATCGGCGGGCTCTTGGTGTCCCTGCCCGGACCCCCACAGGAGTATAGAACTGCGCGATACCTCCCTTTATATAGAGTGCAACTGCACTCCTTGACTGCGAGAACCAAAAGCTCAAGCAGCCATAACCTCCCTATGAAGGCTTCCAAAAAGATGGTGTATTGGCTTTCACGGCCGGTAAATTAAAACTCAGCAATTCTTCTAGGTTTGTGCCGTGTCTTGTGTGGGGTTTCGCCTAGGACACCAAGCTAGGCTCATCGGCGGGCTCTTGGTGTCCCTGCCCGGACCCCCACACGAGTAACGAACTGCGCGATACCTCCCTTTATATAGAGTGCAACTGCACTCCTTGACTGCGAGAACCAAAAGCTCAAGCAGCCATAACCTCCCTATGAAGGCTTCCAAAAAGATGGTGTATTGGCTTTCACGGCCGGTGAATTAAAACTCAGCAATTCTTCTAGGTTTGTGCCGTGTCTTGTGTGGGGTATCGCCTAGGACACCAAGCTAGGCTCATCGGCGGGCTCTTGGTGTCCCTGCCCGGACCCCCACAGGAGTATCGAACTGCGCGATACCTCCCTTTATATAGAGTGCAACTGCACTCCTTGACTGCGAGAACCAAAAGCTCAAGCAGCCATAACCTCCCTATGAAGGCTTCCAAAAAGATGGTGTATTGGCTTTCACGGCCGGTGAATTAAAACTCAGCAATTCTTCTAGGTTTGTGCCGTGTCTTGTGTGGGGTTTCGCCTAGGACACCAAGCTAGGCTCATCGGCGGGCTCTTGGTGACCCTGCCCGGACCCCCACAGGAGTATCGAACTGCGCGATACCTCCCTTTATATAGAGTGCAACTGCACTCCTTGACTGCGAGAACCAAAAGCTCAAGCAGCCATAACCTCCCTATGAAGGCTTCCAAAAAGATGGTGTATTGGCTTTCACGGCCGGTGAATTAAAACTCAGCAATTCTTCTAGGTTTGTGCCGTGTCTTGTGTGGGGTTTCGCCTAGGACACCAAGCTAGGCTCATCGGCGGGCTCTTGGTGTCCCTGCCCGGACCCCCACAGGAGTATCGAACTGCGCGATACCTCCCTTTATATAGAGTGCAACTGCACTCCTTGACTGGGAGAACCAAAAGCTCAAGCAGCCATAACCTCGCTATGAAGGCTTCCAAAAGAATGGTGTATTGGCTTTCACGGCCGGTGAATTAAAACTCAGCAATTCTTCTAGGTTTGTGCCGTGTCTTGTGTGGGGTTTCGCCTAGGACACCAAGCTAGGCTCATCGGCGGGCTCTTGGTGTCCCTGCCTGGACCCCCACAGGAGTATCGAACTGCGCGATACCTCCCTTTATATAGAGTGCAATTGCACTCCTTGACTGCGAGAACCAAAAGTTCAAGCAGCCATAACCTCCCTATGAAGGCTTCCAAAAAGATGGTGTATTGGCTTTCACTTCCGGTGAATTAAAACTCAGCAATTCTTCTAGGTTTGTGCCGTGTCTTGTGTGGGGTTTCGCCTAGGACACCAAGCTAGGCTCATCGGCGGGCTCTTGGTGTCCCTGCCCGGACCCCCACAGGAGTATCGAACTGCGCGATACCTCCCTTTATATAGAGTGCAACTGCACTCCTTGACTGCGAGAACCAAAAGCTCAAGCAGCCATAACCTCCCTATGAAGGCTTCCAAAAAGATGGTGTATTGGCTTTCACGGCCGGTGAATTAACACTCAGCAATTCTTCTAGGTTTGCGCCGTGTCTTGTCTGGGGTTTCGCCTAGGACACCAAGCTAGGCTCATCGGTTGGCTCTTGGTGTCCCTGCCCGGACCCCCACAGGAGTATCGAACTGCGCGATACCTCCCTTTATATAGAGTGCAACTGCACTCCTTGACTGCGAGAACCAAAAGCTCAAGCAGCCATAACCTCCCTATGAAGGCTTCCAAAAAGATGCTGTATTGGCTTTCACGGCCGGTGAATTAAAACTCAGCAATTCTTCTAGGTTTGTGCCGTGTCTTGTGTGGGATTTCGCCTAGGACCCCAAGCTAGGCTCATCGGCGGGCTCTTGGTGTCCCTGCCCGGACCCCCACAGGAGTAACGAACTGCGCGATACCTCCCTTTATATAGAGTGCAACTGCACTCCTTGACTGCGAGAACCAAAAGCTCAAGCAGCCATAACCTCCCTATGAAGGCTTCCAAAAAGATGGTGTATTGGCTTTCACGGCCGGTGAATTAAAACTCAGCAATTCTTCTAGGTTTGTGCCGTGTCTTGTGTGGGGTTTCGCCTAGGACACCAAGCTAGGCTCATCGGCGGGCTCTTGGTGTCCCTGCCCGGACCCCCACAGGAGTATCGAACTGCGCGATACCTCCCTTTATATAGAGTGCAACTGCACTCCTTGACTGCGAGAACCAAAAGCTCAAGCAGCCATAACCTCCCTATGAAGGCTTCCAAAAAGATGGTGTATTGGCTTTCACGGTCGGTGAATTAAAAATCAGCAATTCTTCTAGGTTTGTGCCGTGTCTTGTGTGGGGTTTCGCCTAGGACACCAAGCTAGGCTCATCGGCGGGCTCTTGGTGTCCCTGCCCGGACCCCACAGGAGTATCGAACTGCGCGATACCACCCTTTATATAGAGTGCAACTGCACTCCTTGACTGCGAGAACCAAAAGCTCAAGCAGCCATAACCTCCCTATGAAGGCTTCCAAAAAGATGGTGTATTGGTTTCACGGCCGGTGAATTAAAACTCAGCAATTCTTCTAGGTTTGTGCCGTGTCTTGTGTGGGGTTTCGCCTAGGACACCAAGCTAGGCTCATCGGCGGGCTCTTGGTGTCCCTGCCCGGACCCCCACAGGAGTATCGAACTGCGCGATACCTCCCTTTATATAGAGTGCAACTGCACTCCTTGACTGCGAGAACCAAAAGCTCAAGCAGCCATAACCTCCCTATGAAGGCTTCCAAAAAGATGGTGTATTGGCTTTCACGGCCGGTGAATTAAAACTCAGCAATTCTTCTAGGTTTGTGCCGTGCCTTGTGTGGGGTTTCGCCTAGGACACCAAGCTAGGCTCATCGGCGGGCTCTTGGTGTCCCTGCCCGGACCCCCACAGGAGTATCGAACTGCGCGATACCTCCCTTTATATAGAGTGCAACTGCACTCCTTGACTGCGAGAACCAAAAGCTCAAGCAGCCATAACCTCCCTATGAAGGCTTCCAAAAAGATGGTGTATTGGCTTTCACGGCCGGTGAATTAAAACTCAGCAATTCTTCTAGGTTTGTGCCGTGTCTTGTGTGGGGTTTCGCCTAGGACACCAAGCTAGGCTCATCGGCGGGCTCTTGGTGACCCTGCCCGGACCCCCACAGGAGTATCGATCTGCGCGATACCTCCCTTTATATAGAGTGCAACTGCACTCCTTGACTGCGAGAACCAAAAGCTCAAGCAGCCATAACCTCCCTATGAAGGCTTCCAAAAAGATGGTGTATTGGCTTTCTTGGCCGGTGAATTAAAACTCAGCAATTCTTCTAGGTTTGTGCCGTGTCTTGTGTGGGGTTTCGCCTAGGACACCAAGCTAGGCTCATCGGCGGGCTCTTGGTGTCCCTGCCCGGACCCCCACAGGAGTATCGAACTGCGCGATACCTCCCTTTATATAGAGTGCAACTGCACTCCTTGACTGCGAGAACCAAAAGCTCAAGCAGCCATAACCTCCCTATGAAGGCTTCCAAAAAGATGGTGTATTGGCTTTCACGGCCGGTGAATTAAAACTCAGCAATTCTTCTAGGTTTGTGCCGTGTCTTGTGTGGGGTTTCGCCTAGAACACCAAGTTAGGCTCATCGGCGGGCTCTTGGTGTCCCTGCCCGGACCCCCACAGGAGTATCGAACTGCGCGATACCTCCCTTTATATAGAGTGCAACTGCACTCCTTGACTGCGAGAACCAAAAGTTCAAGCAGCCATAACCTCCCTATGAAGGCTTCCAAAAAGATGGTGTATTGGCTTTCACGGCCGGTGAATTAAAACTCAGCAATTCTTCTAGGTTTGTGCCGTGTCTTGTGTGGGGTTTCGCCTAGGACACCAAGCTAGGCTCATCGGCGGGCTCTTGGTGTCCCTGCCCGGACCCCCACAGGAGTATCGAACTGCGCGATACCTCCCTTTATATAGAGTGCAACTGCACTCCTTGACTGCGAGAACCAAAAGCTCAAGCAGCCATAACCTCCCTATGAAGGCTTCCAAAAAGATGGTGTATTGGCTTTCACGGCCGGTGAATTAACACTCAGCAATTCTTCTAGGTTTGTGCCGTGTCTTGTGTGGGGTTTCGCCTAGGACACCAAGCTAGGCTCATCGGTTGGCTCTTGGTGTCCCTGCCCGGACCCCCACAGGAGTATCGAACTGCGCGATACCTCCCTTTATATAGAGTGCAACTGCACTCCTTGACTGCGAGAACCAAAAGCTCAAGCAGCCATAACCTCCCTATGAAGGCTTCCAAAAAGATGGTGTATTGGCTTTCACGGCCGGTAAATTAAAACTCAGCAATTCTTCTAGGTTTGTGCCGTGTCTTGTGTGGGGTTTCGCCTAGGACACCAAGCTAGGCTCATCGGCGGGCTCTTGGTGTCCCTGCCCGGACCCCCACACGAGTAACGAACTGCGCGATACCTCCCTTTATATAGAGTGCAACTGCACTCCTTGACTGCGAGAACCAAAAGCTCAAGCAGCCATAACCTCCCTATGAAGGCTTCCAAAAAGATGGTGTATTGGCTTTCACGGCCGGTGAATTAAAACTCAGCAATTCTTCTAGGTTTGTGCCGTGTCTTGTGTGGGGTATCGCCTAGGACACCAATCTAGGCTCATCGGCGGGCTCTTGGTGTCCCTGCCCGGACCCCCACAGGAGTATCGAACTGCGCGATACCTCCCTTTATATAGAGTGCAACTGCACTCCTTGACTGCGAGAACCAAAAGCTCAAGCAGCCATAACCTCCCTATGAAGGCTTCCAAAAAGATGGTGTATTGGCTTTCACGGCCGGTGAATTAAAACTCAGCAATTCTTCTAGGTTTGTGCCGTGTCTTGTGTGGGGTTTCGCCTAGGACACCAAGCTAGGCTCATCGGCGGGCTCTTGGTGTCCCTGCCCGGACCCCCACAGGAGTATCGAACTGCGCGATACCTCCCTTTATATAGAGTGCAACTGCACTCCTTGACTGCGAGAACCAAAAGATCAAGCAGCCATAACCTCGCTATGAAGGCTTCCAAAAAAATGGTGTATTGGCTTTCACGGCCGGTGAATTAAAACTCAGCAATTCTTCAAGGTTTGTGCCGTGTCTTGTGTGGGGTTTCGCCTAGGACACCAAGCTAGGCTCATCGGCGGGCTCTTGGTGTCCCTGCCCGGACCCCCACAGGAGTATCGAACTGCGCGATACCTCCCTTTTTATAGAGTGCAACTGCACTCCTTGACTGCGAGAACCAAAAGCTCAAGCAGCCATAACCTCCCTATGAAGGCTTCCAAAAAGATGGTGTATTGGCTTTCACGGCCGGTGAATTAAAACTCAGCAATTCTTCTAGGTTTGTGCCGTGTCTTGTGTGGGGTTTCGCCTAGGACACCCAGGAGTATCGAACTGCGCGATACCTCCCTTTATATAGAGTGCAACTGCACTCCTTGACTGCGAGAACCAAAAGCTCAAGCAGCCATAACCTCCCTATGAAGGCTTCCAAAAAGATGGTGTATTGGCTTTCACGGCCGGTGAATTAAAACTCAGCAATTCTTCTAGGTTTGTGCCGTGTCTTGTGTGGGGTTTCGCCTAGGACACCAAGCTAGGCTCATCGGCGGGCCTTTGGTGTCCCCTGCCCGGACCCCCACAGGAGTATCGAACTGCGCGATACCTCCCTTTATATAGAGTGCAACTGCACTCCTTGACTGCGAGAACCAAAAGCTCAAGCAGCCATAACCTCCCTATGAAGGCTTCCAAAAAGATGGTGTATTGGCTTTCACGGCCGGTGAATTAAAATCCAGCAATTCTTCTAGGTTTGTGCCGTGTCTTGTGTGGGGTTTCGCCTAGGACACCAAGCTAGGCTCATCGGCGGGCTCTTGGTGTCCCTGCCCGGACCCCCACAGGAGTATCGAACTGCGCGATACCTCCCTTTATATAGAGTGCAACTGCACTCCTTGACTGCGAGAACCAAAAGCTCAAGCAGCCATAACCTCCCTATGAAGGCTTCCAAAAAGATGGTGTATTGGCTTTCACGGCCGGTGAATTAAAACTCAGCAATTCTTCTAGGTTTGTGCCGTGTCTTGTGTGGGGTTTCGCCTAGGACACCAAGCTAGGCTCATCGGCGGGCTCTTGGTGTCCCTGCCCGGACCCCCACAGGAGTATCGAACTGCGCGATACCTCCCTTTATATAGAGTGCAACTGCACTCCTTGACTGCGAGAACCAAAAGCTCAAGCAGCCATCACCTCCCTATGAGGCTTCCAAAAAGATGTGTATTGGCTTTCACGGCCGGTGAATTAAAACTCAGCAATTCTTCTAGGTTTGTGCCGTGTCTTGTGTGGGGTTTCGCCTAGGACACCAAGCTAGGCTCATCGGCGGGCTCTTGGTGTCCCTGCCCGGACCCCCACAGGAGTATCGAACTGCGCGATACCTCCCTTTATATAGAGTGCAACTGCACTCCTTGACTGCGAGAACCAAAAGCTCAAGCAGCCATAACCTCCCTATGAAGGCTTCCAAAAAGATGGTGTATTGGCTTTCACGGCCGGTGAATTAAAACTCAGCAATTCTTCTAGGTTGTGCCGTGTCTTGTGTGGGGTTTCGCCTAGGACACCAAGCTAGGCTCATCGGCGGGCTCTTGGTGTCCCTGCCCGGACCCCCACAGGAGTATCGAACTGCGCGATACCTCCCTTTATATAGAGTGCAACTGCACTCCTTGACTGCGAGAACCAAAAGCTCAAGCAGCCATAACCTCCCTATGAAGGCTTCCAAAAAGATGGTGTATTGGCTTTCACGGCCGGTGAATTAAAACTCAGCAATTCTTCTAGGTTTGTGCCGTGTCTTGTGTGGGGTTTCGCCTAGGACACCAAGCTAGGCTCATCGGCGGGCTCTTGGTGTCCCTGCCCGGACCCCCACAGGAGTATCGAACTGCGCGATACCTCCCTTTATATAGAGTGCAACTGCACTCCTTGACTGCGAGAACCAAAAGCTCAAGCAGCCATAACCTCCCTATGAAGGCTTCCAAAAAAGATGGTGTATTGGCTTTCACGGCCGGTGAATTAAAACTCAGCAATTCTTCTAGGTTTGTGCCGTGTCTTGTGTGGGGTTTCGCCTAGGACACCAAGCTAGGCTCATCGGCGGGCTCTTGGTGTCCCTGCCCGGACCCCCACAGGAGTATCGAACTGCGCGATACCTCCCTTTATATAGAGTGCAACTGCACTCCTTGACTGCGAGAACCAAAAGCTCAAGCAGCCATAACCTCCCTATGAAGGCTTCCAAAAAGATGGTGTATTGGCTTTCACGGCCGGTGAATTAAAACTCAGCAATTCTTCTAGGTTTGTGCCGTGTCTTGTGTGGGGTTTCGCCTAGGACACCAAGCTAGGCTCATCGGCGGGCTCTTGGTGTCCCTGCCCGGACCCCCACAGGAGTATCGAACTGCGCGATACCTCCCTTTATATAGAGTGCAACTGCACTCCTTGACTGCGAGAACCAAAAGCTCAAGCAGCCATAACCTCCCTATGAAGGCTTCCAAAAAGATGGTGTATTGGCTTTCACGGCGGTGAATTAAAACTCAGCAATTCTTCTAGGTTTGTGCCGTGTCTTGTGTGGGGTTTCGCCTAGGACACCAAGCTAGGCTCATCGGCGGGCTCTTGGTGTCCCTGCCCGGACCCCCACAGGAGTATCGAACTGCGCGATACCTCCCTTTATATAGAGTGCAACTGCACTCCTTGACTGCGAGAACCAAAAGCTCAAGCAGCCATAACCTCCCTATGAAGGCTTCCAAAAAGATGGTGTATTGGCTTTCACGGCCGGTGAATTAAAACTCAGCAATTCTTCTAGGTTTGTGCCGTGTCTTGTGTGGGGTTTCGCCTAGGACACCAAGCTAGGCTCATCGGCGGGCTCTTGGTGTCCCTGCCCGGACCCCCACAGGAGTATCGAACTGCGCGATACCTCCCTTTATATAGAGTGCAACTGCACTCCTTGACTGCGAGAACCAAAAGCTCAAGCAGCCATAACCTCCCTATGAAGGCTTCCAAAAAGATGGTGTATTGGCTTTCACGGCCGGTGAATTAAAACTCAGCAATTCTTCTAGGTTTGTGCCGTGTCTTGTGTGGGGTTTCGCCTAGGACACCAAGCTAGGCTCATCGGCGGGCTCTTGGTGTCCCTGCCCGGACCCCCACAGGAGTATCGAACTGCGCGATACCTCCCTTTATATAGAGTGCAACTGCACTCCTTGACTGCGAGAACCAAAAGCTCAAGCAGCCATAACCTCCCTATGAAGGCTTCCAAAAAGATGGTGTATTGGCTTTCACGGCCGGTGAATTAAAACTCAGCAATTCTTCTAGGTTTGTGCCGTGTCTTGTGTGGGGTTTCGCCTAGGACACCAAGCTAGGCTCATCGGCGGGCTCTTGGTGTCCCTGCCCGGACCCCCACAGGAGTATCGAACTGCGCGATACCTCCCTTTATATAGAGTGCAACTGCACTCCTTGACTGCGAGAACCAAAAGCTCAAGCAGCCATAACCTCCCTATGAAGGCTTCCAAAAAGATGGTGTATTGGCTTTCACGGCCGGTGAATTAAAACTCAGCAATTCTTCTAGGTTTGTGCCGTGTCTTGTGTGGGGTTTCGCCTAGGACACCAAGCTAGGCTCATCGGCGGGCTCTTGGTGTCCCTGCCCGGACCCCCACAGGAGTATCGAACTGCGCGATACCTCCCTTTATATAGAGTGCAACTGCACTCCTTGACTGCGAGAACCAAAAGCTCAAGCAGCCATAACCTCCCTATGAAGGCTTCCAAAAAGATGGTGTATTGGCTTTCACGGCCGGTGAATTAAAACTCAGCAATTCTTCTAGGTTTGTGCCGTGTCTTGTGTGGGGTTTCGCCTAGGACACCAAGCTAGGCTCATCGGCGGGCTCTTGGTGTCCCTGCCCGGACCCCCACAGGAGTATCGAACTGCGCGATACCTCCCTTTATATAGAGTGCAACTGCACTCCTTGACTGCGAGAACCAAAAGCTCAAGCAGCCATAACCTCCCTATGAAGGCTTCCAAAAAGATGGTGTATTGGCTTTCACGGCCGGTGAATTAAAACTCAGCAATTCTTCTAGGTTTGTGCCGTGTCTTGTGTGGGGTTTCGCCTAGGACACCAAGCTAGGCTCATCGGCGGGCTCTTGGTGTCCCTGCCCGGACCCCCACAGGAGTATCGAACTGCGCGATACCTCCCTTTATATAGAGTGCAACTGCACTCCTTGACTGCGAGAACCAAAAGCTCAAGCAGCCATAACCTCCCTATGAAGGCTTCCAAAAAAGATGGTGTATTGGCTTTCACGGCCGGTGAATTAAAACTCAGCAATTCTTCTAGGTTTGTGCCGTGTCTTGTGTGGGGTTTCGCCTAGGACACCAAGCTAGGCTCATCGGCGGGCTCTTGGTGTCCCTGCCCGGACCCCCACAGGAGTATCGAACTGCGCGATACCTCCCTTTATATAGAGTGCAACTGCACTCCTTGACTGCGAGAACCAAAAGCTCAAGCAGCCATAACCTCCCTATGAAGGCTTCCAAAAAGATGGTGTATTGGCTTTCACGGCCGGTGAATTAAAACTCAGCAATTCTTCTAGGTTTGTGCCGTGTCTTGTGTGGGGTTTCGCCTAGGACACCAAGCTAGGCTCATCGGCGGGCTCTTGGTGTCCCTGCCCGGACCCCCACAGGAGTATCGAACTGCGCGATACCTCCCTTTATATAGAGTGCAACTGCACTCCTTGACTGCGAGAACCAAAAGCTCAAGCAGCCATAACCTCCCTATGAAGGCTTCCAAAAAAAAAAAAAAAGATGGTGTATTGGCTTTCACGGCCGGTGAATTAAAACTCAGCAATTCTTCTAGGTTTGTGCCGTGTCTTGTGTGGGGTTTCGCCTAGGACACCAAGCTAGGCTCATCGGCGGGCTCTTGGTGTCCCTGCCGGACCCCCACAGGAGTATCGAACTGCGCGATAACTCCCTTTATATAGAGTGCAACTGCACTCCTTGACTGCGAGAACCAAAAGCTCAAGCAGCCATAACCTCCCTATGAAGGCTTCCAAAAAAGATGGTGTATTGGCTTTCACGGCCGGTGAATTAAAACTCAGCAATTCTTCTAGGTTTGTGCCGTGTCTTGTGTGGGGTTTCGCCTAGGACACCAAGCTAGGCTCATCGGCGGGCTCTTGGTGTCCCCTGCCCGGACCCCCACAGGAGTATCGAACTGCGCGATACCTCCCTTTATATAGAGTGCAACTGCACTCCTTGACTGCGAGAACCAAAAGCTCAAGCAGCCATAACCTCCCTATGAAGGCTTCCAAAAAAGATGGTGTATTGGCTTTCACGGCCGGTGAATTAAAACTCAGCAATTCTTCTAGGTTTGTGCCGTGTCTTGTGTGGGGTTTCGCCTAGGACACCAAGCTAGGCTCATCGGCGGGCTCTTGGTGTCCCTGCCCGGACCCCCACAGGAGTATCGAACTGCGCGATACCTCCCTTTATATAGAGTGCAACTGCACTCCTTGACTGCGAGAACCAAAAGCTCAAGCAGCCATAACCTCCCTATGAAGGCTTCCAAAAAAGATGGTGTATTGGCTTTCACGGCCGGTGAATTAAAACTCAGCAATTCTTCTAGGTTTGTGCCGTGTCTTGTGTGGGGTTTCGCCTAGGACACCAAGCTAGGCTCATCGGCGGGCTCTTGGTGTCCCTGCCCGGACCCCCACAGGAGTATCGAACTGCGCGATACCTCCCTTTATATAGAGTGCAACTGCACTCCTTGACTGCGAGAACCAAAAGCTCAAGCAGCCATAACCTCCCTATGAAGGCTTCCAAAAAAGATGGTGTATTGGCTTTCACGGCCGGTGAATTAAAACTCAGCAATTCTTCTAGGTTTGTGCCGTGTCTTGTGTGGGGTTTCGCCTAGGACACCAAGCTAGGCTCATCGGCGGGCTCTTGGTGTCCCTGCCCGGACCCCCACAGGAGTATCGAACTGCGCGATACCTCCCTTTATATAGAGTGCAACTGCACTCCTTGACTGCGAGAACCAAAAGCTCAAGCAGCCATAACCTCCCTATGAAGGCTTCCAAAAAAGATGGTGTATTGGCTTTCACGGCCGGTGAATTAAAACTCAGCAATTCTTCTAGGTTTGTGCCGTGTCTTGTGTGGGGTTTCGCCTAGGACACCAAGCTAGGCTCATCGGCGGGCTCTTGGTGTCCCTGCCCGGACCCCCACAGGAGTATCGAACTGCGCGATACCTCCCTTTATATAGAGTGCAACTGCACTCCTTGACTGCGAGAACCAAAAGCTCAAGCAGCCATAACCTCCCTATGAAGGCTTCCAAAAAAGATGGTGTATTGGCTTTCACGGCCGGTGAATTAAAACTCAGCAATTCTTCTAGGTTTGTGCCGTGTCTTGTGTGGGGTTTCGCCTAGGACACCAAGCTAGGCTCATCGGCGGGCTCTTGGTGTCCCTGCCCGGACCCCCACAGGAGTATCGAACTGCGCGATACCTCCCTTTATATAGAGTGCAACTGCACTCCTTGACTGCGAGAACCAAAAGCTCAAGCAGCCATAACCTCCCTATGAAGGCTTCCAAAAAAGATGGTGTATTGGCTTTCACGGCCGGTGAATTAAAACTCAGCAATTCTTCTAGGTTTGTGCCGTGTCTTGTGTGGGGTTTCGCCTAGGACACCAAGCTAGGCTCATCGGCGGGCTCTTGGTGTCCCTGCCCGGACCCCCACAGGAGTATCGAACTGCGCGATACCTCCCTTTATATAGAGTGCAACTGCACTCCTTGACTGCGAGAACCAAAAGCTCAAGCAGCCATAACCTCCCTATGAAGGCTTCCAAAAAAGATGGTGTATTGGCTTTCACGGCCGGTGAATTAAAACTCAGCAATTCTTCTAGGTTTGTGCCGTGTCTTGTGTGGGGTTTCGCCTAGGACACCAAGCTAGGCTCATCGGCGGGCTCTTGGTGTCCCTGCCCGGACCCCCACAGGAGTATCGAACTGCGCGATACCTCCCTTTATATAGAGTGCAACTGCACTCCTTGACTGCGAGAACCAAAAGCTCAAGCAGCCATAACCTCCCTATGAAGGCTTCCAAAAAAGATGGTGTATTGGCTTTCACGGCCGGTGAATTAAAACTCAGCAATTCTTCTAGGTTTGTGCCGTGTCTTGTGTGGGGTTTCGCCTAGGACACCAAGCTAGGCTCATCGGCGGGCTCTTGGTGTCCCTGCCCGGACCCCCACAGGAGTATCGAACTGCGCGATACCTCCCTTTATATAGAGTGCAACTGCACTCCTTGACTGCGAGAACCAAAAGCTCAAGCAGCCATAACCTCCCTATGAAGGCTTCCAAAAAAGATGGTGTATTGGCTTTCACGGCCGGTGAATTAAAACTCAGCAATTCTTCTAGGTTTGTGCCGTGTCTTGTGTGGGGTTTCGCCTAGGACACCAAGCTAGGCTCATCGGCGGGCTCTTGGTGTCCCTGCCCGGACCCCCACAGGAGTATCGAACTGCGCGATACCTCCCTTTATATAGAGTGCAACTGCACTCCTTGACTGCGAGAACCAAAAGCTCAAGCAGCCATAACCTCCCTATGAAGGCTTCCAAAAAAGATGGTGTATTGGCTTTCACGGCCGGTGAATTAAAACTCAGCAATTCTTCTAGGTTTGTGCCGTGTCTTGTGTGGGGTTTCGCCTAGGACACCAAGCTAGGCTCATCGGCGGGCTCTTGGTGTCCCTGCCCGGACCCCCACAGGAGTATCGAACTGCGCGATACCTCCCTTTATATAGAGTGCAACTGCACTCCTTGACTGCGAGAACCAAAAGCTCAAGCAGCCATAACCTCCCTATGAAGGCTTCCAAAAAAGATGGTGTATTGGCTTTCACGGCCGGTGAATTAAAACTCAGCAATTCTTCTAGGTTTGTGCCGTGTCTTGTGTGGGGTTTCGCCTAGGACACCAAGCTAGGCTCATCGGCGGGCTCTTGGTGTCCCTGCCCGGACCCCCACAGGAGTATCGAACTGCGCGATACCTCCCTTTATATAGAGTGCAACTGCACTCCTTGACTGCGAGAACCAAAAGCTCAAGCAGCCATAACCTCCCTATGAAGGCTTCCAAAAAAGATGGTGTATTGGCTTTCACGGCCGGTGAATTAAAACTCAGCAATTCTTCTAGGTTTGTGCCGTGTCTTGTGTGGGGTTTCGCCTAGGACACCAAGCTAGGCTCATCGGCGGGCTCTTGGTGTCCCTGCCCGGACCCCCACAGGAGTATCGAACTGCGCGATACCTCCCTTTATATAGAGTGCAACTGCACTCCTTGACTGCGAGAACCAAAAGCTCAAGCAGCCATAACCTCCCTATGAAGGCTTCCAAAAAAGATGGTGTATTGGCTTTCACGGCCGGTGAATTAAAACTCAGCAATTCTTCTAGGTTTGTGCCGTGTCTTGTGTGGGGTTTCGCCTAGGACACCAAGCTAGGCTCATCGGCGGGCTCTTGGTGTCCCTGCCCGGACCCCCACAGGAGTATCGAACTGCGCGATACCTCCCTTTATATAGAGTGCAACTGCACTCCTTGACTGCGAGAACCAAAAGCTCAAGCAGCCATAACCTCCCTATGAAGGCTTCCAAAAAAGATGGTGTATTGGCTTTCACGGCCGGTGAATTAAAACTCAGCAATTCTTCTAGGTTTGTGCCGTGTCTTGTGTGGGGTTTCGCCTAGGACACCAAGCTAGGCTCATCGGCGGGCTCTTGGTGTCCCTGCCCGGACCCCCACAGGAGTATCGAACTGCGCGATACCTCCCTTTATATAGAGTGCAACTGCACTCCTTGACTGCGAGAACCAAAAGCTCAAGCAGCCATAACCTCCCTATGAAGGCTTCCAAAAAAGATGGTGTATTGGCTTTCACGGCCGGTGAATTAAAACTCAGCAATTCTTCTAGGTTTGTGCCGTGTCTTGTGTGGGGTTTCGCCTAGGACACCAAGCTAGGCTCATCGGCGGGCTCTTGGTGTCCCTGCCCGGACCCCCACAGGAGTATCGAACTGCGCGATACCTCCCTTTATATAGAGTGCAACTGCACTCCTTGACTGCGAGAACCAAAAGCTCAAGCAGCCATAACCTCCCTATGAAGGCTTCCAAAAAAGATGGTGTATTGGCTTTCACGGCCGGTGAATTAAAACTCAGCAATTCTTCTAGGTTTGTGCCGTGTCTTGTGTGGGGTTTCGCCTAGGACACCAAGCTAGGCTCATCGGCGGGCTCTTGGTGTCCCTGCCCGGACCCCCACAGGAGTATCGAACTGCGCGATACCTCCCTTTATATAGAGTGCAACTGCACTCCTTGACTGCGAGAACCAAAAGCTCAAGCAGCCATAACCTCCCTATGAAGGCTTCCAAAAAAGATGGTGTATTGGCTTTCACGGCCGGTGAATTAAAACTCAGCAATTCTTCTAGGTTTGTGCCGTGTCTTGTGTGGGGTTTCGCCTAGGACACCAAGCTAGGCTCATCGGCGGGCTCTTGGTGTCCCTGCCCGGACCCCCACAGGAGTATCGAACTGCGCGATACCTCCCTTTATATAGAGTGCAACTGCACTCCTTGACTGCGAGAACCAAAAGCTCAAGCAGCCATAACCTCCCTATGAAGGCTTCCAAAAAAGATGGTGTATTGGCTTTCACGGCCGGTGAATTAAAACTCAGCAATTCTTCTAGGTTTGTGCCGTGTCTTGTGTGGGGTTTCGCCTAGGACACCAAGCTAGGCTCATCGGCGGGCTCTTGGTGTCCCTGCCCGGACCCCCACAGGAGTATCGAACTGCGCGATACCTCCCTTTATATAGAGTGCAACTGCACTCCTTGACTGCGAGAACCAAAAGCTCAAGCAGCCATAACCTCCCTATGAAGGCTTCCAAAAAAGATGGTGTATTGGCTTTCACGGCCGGTGAATTAAAACTCAGCAATTCTTCTAGGTTTGTGCCGTGTCTTGTGTGGGGTTTCGCCTAGGACACCAAGCTAGGCTCATCGGCGGGCTCTTGGTGTCCCTGCCCGGACCCCCACAGGAGTATCGAACTGCGCGATACCTCCCTTTATATAGAGTGCAACTGCACTCCTTGACTGCGAGAACCAAAAGCTCAAGCAGCCATAACCTCCCTATGAAGGCTTCCAAAAAAAGATGGTGTATTGGCTTTCACGGCCGGTGAATTAAAACTCAGCAATTCTTCTAGGTTTGTGCCGTGTCTTGTGTGGGGTTTCGCCTAGGACACCAAGCTAGGCTCATCGGCGGGCTCTTGGTGTCCCTGCCCGGACCCCCACAGGAGTATCGAACTGCGCGATACCTCCCTTTATATAGAGTGCAACTGCACTCCTTGACTGCGAGAACCAAAAGCTCAAGCAGCCATAACCTCCCTATGAAGGCTTCCAAAAAAGATGGTGTATTGGCTTTCACGGCCGGTGAATTAAAACTCAGCAATTCTTCTAGGTTTGTGCCGTGTCTTGTGTGGGGTTTCGCCTAGGACACCAAGCTAGGCTCATCGGCGGGCTCTTGGTGTCCCTGCCCGGACCCCCACAGGAGTATCGAACTGCGCGATACCTCCCTTTATATAGAGTGCAACTGCACTCCTTGACTGCGAGAACCAAAAGCTCAAGCAGCCATAACCTCCCTATGAAGGCTTCCAAAAAAGATGGTGTATTGGCTTTCACGGCCGGTGAATTAAAACTCAGCAATTCTTCTAGGTTTGTGCCGTGTCTTGTGTGGGGTTTCGCCTAGGACACCAAGCTAGGCTCATCGGCGGGCTCTTGGTGTCCCTGCCCGGACCCCCACAGGAGTATCGAACTGCGCGATACCTCCCTTTATATAGAGTGCAACTGCACTCCTTGACTGCGAGAACCAAAAGCTCAAGCAGCCATAACCTCCCTATGAAGGCTTCCAAAAAAGATGGTGTATTGGCTTTCACGGCCGGTGAATTAAAACTCAGCAATTCTTCTAGGTTTGTGCCGTGTCTTGTGTGGGGTTTCGCCTAGGACACCAAGCTAGGCTCATCGGCGGGCTCTTGGTGTCCCTGCCCGGACCCCCACAGGAGTATCGAACTGCGCGATACCTCCCTTTATATAGAGTGCAACTGCACTCCTTGACTGCGAGAACCAAAAGCTCAAGCAGCCATAACCTCCCTATGAAGGCTTCCAAAAAAGATGGTGTATTGGCTTTCACGGCCGGTGAATTAAAACTCAGCAATTCTTCTAGGTTTGTGCCGTGTCTTGTGTGGGGTTTCGCCTAGGACACCAAGCTAGGCTCATCGGCGGGCTCTTGGTGTCCCTGCCCGGACCCCCACAGGAGTATCGAACTGCGCGATACCTCCCTTTATATAGAGTGCAACTGCACTCCTTGACTGCGAGAACCAAAAGCTCAAGCAGCCATAACCTCCCTATGAAGGCTTCCAAAAAAGATGGTGTATTGGCTTTCACGGCCGGTGAATTAAAACTCAGCAATTCTTCTAGGTTTGTGCCGTGTCTTGTGTGGGGTTTCGCCTAGGACACCAAGCTAGGCTCATCGGCGGGCTCTTGGTGTCCCTGCCCGGACCCCCACAGGAGTATCGAACTGCGCGATACCTCCCTTTATATAGAGTGCAACTGCACTCCTTGACTGCGAGAACCAAAAGCTCAAGCAGCCATAACCTCCCTATGAAGGCTTCCAAAAAAGATGGTGTATTGGCTTTCACGGCCGGTGAATTAAAACTCAGCAATTCTTCTAGGTTTGTGCCGTGTCTTGTGTGGGGTTTCGCCTAGGACACCAAGCTAGGCTCATCGGCGGGCTCTTGGTGTCCCTGCCCGGACCCCCACAGGAGTATCGAACTGCGCGATACCTCCCTTTATATAGAGTGCAACTGCACTCCTTGACTGCGAGAACCAAAAGCTCAAGCAGCCATAACCTCCCTATGAAGGCTTCCAAAAAAGATGGTGTATTGGCTTTCACGGCCGGTGAATTAAAACTCAGCAATTCTTCTAGGTTTGTGCCGTGTCTTGTGTGGGGTTTCGCCTAGGACACCAAGCTAGGCTCATCGGCGGGCTCTTGGTGTCCCTGCCCGGACCCCCACAGGAGTATCGAACTGCGCGATACCTCCCTTTATATAGAGTGCAACTGCACTCCTTGACTGCGAGAACCAAAAGCTCAAGCAGCCATAACCTCCCTATGAAGGCTTCCAAAAAAGATGGTGTATTGGCTTTCACGGCCGGTGAATTAAAACTCAGCAATTCTTCTAGGTTTGTGCCGTGTCTTGTGTGGGGTTTCGCCTAGGACACCAAGCTAGGCTCATCGGCGGGCTCTTGGTGTCCCTGCCCGGACCCCCACAGGAGTATCGAACTGCGCGATACCTCCCTTTATATAGAGTGCAACTGCACTCCTTGACTGCGAGAACCAAAAGCTCAAGCAGCCATAACCTCCCTATGAAGGCTTCCAAAAAAGATGGTGTATTGGCTTTCACGGCCGGTGAATTAAAACTCAGCAATTCTTCTAGGTTTGTGCCGTGTCTTGTGTGGGGTTTCGCCTAGGACACCAAGCTAGGCTCATCGGCGGGCTCTTGGTGTCCCTGCCCGGACCCCCACAGGAGTATCGAACTGCGCGATACCTCCCTTTATATAGAGTGCAACTGCACTCCTTGACTGCGAGAACCAAAAGCTCAAGCAGCCATAACCTCCCTATGAAGGCTTCCAAAAAAGATGGTGTATTGGCTTTCACGGCCGGTGAATTAAAACTCAGCAATTCTTCTAGGTTTGTGCCGTGTCTTGTGTGGGGTTTCGCCTAGGACACCAAGCTAGGCTCATCGGCGGGCTCTTGGTGTCCCTGCCCGGACCCCCACAGGAGTATCGAACTGCGCGATACCTCCCTTTATATAGAGTGCAACTGCACTCCTTGACTGCGAGAACCAAAAGCTCAAGCAGCCATAACCTCCCTATGAAGGCTTCCAAAAAAAGATGGTGTATTGGCTTTCACGGCCGGTGAATTAAAACTCAGCAATTCTTCTAGGTTTGTGCCGTGTCTTGTGTGGGGTTTCGCCTAGGACACCAAGCTAGGCTCATCGGCGGGCTCTTGGTGTCCCTGCCCGGACCCCCACAGGAGTATCGAACTGCGCGATACCTCCCTTTATATAGAGTGCAACTGCACTCCTTGACTGCGAGAACCAAAAGCTCAAGCAGCCATAACCTCCCTATGAAGGCTTCCAAAAAAGATGGTGTATTGGCTTTCACGGCCGGTGAATTAAAACTCAGCAATTCTTCTAGGTTTGTGCCGTGTCTTGTGTGGGGTTTCGCCTAGGACACCAAGCTAGGCTCATCGGCGGGCTCTTGGTGTCCCTGCCCGGACCCCCACAGGAGTATCGAACTGCGCGATACCTCCCTTTATATAGAGTGCAACTGCACTCCTTGACTGCGAGAACCAAAAGCTCAAGCAGCCATAACCTCCCTATGAAGGCTTCCAAAAAAGATGGTGTATTGGCTTTCACGGCCGGTGAATTAAAACTCAGCAATTCTTCTAGGTTTGTGCCGTGTCTTGTGTGGGGTTTCGCCTAGGACACCAAGCTAGGCTCATCGGCGGGCTCTTGGTGTCCCTGCCCGGACCCCCACAGGAGTATCGAACTGCGCGATACCTCCCTTTATATAGAGTGCAACTGCACTCCTTGACTGCGAGAACCAAAAGCTCAAGCAGCCATAACCTCCCTATGAAGGCTTCCAAAAAAGATGGTGTATTGGCTTTCACGGCCGGTGAATTAAAACTCAGCAATTCTTCTAGGTTTGTGCCGTGTCTTGTGTGGGGTTTCGCCTAGGACACCAAGCTAGGCTCATCGGCGGGCTCTTGGTGTCCCTGCCCGGACCCCCACAGGAGTATCGAACTGCGCGATACCTCCCTTTATATAGAGTGCAACTGCACTCCTTGACTGCGAGAACCAAAAGCTCAAGCAGCCATAACCTCCCTATGAAGGCTTCCAAAAAAGATGGAGTATTGGCTTTCACGGCCGGTGAATTAAAACTCAGCAATTCTTCTAGGTTTGTGCCGTGTCTTGTGTGGGGTTTCGCCTAGGACACCAAGCTAGGCTCATCGGCGGGCTCTTGGTGTCCCTGCCCGGACCCCCACAGGAGTATCGAACTGCGCGATACCTCCCTTTATATAGAGTGCAACTGCACTCCTTGACTGCGAGAACCAAAAGCTCAAGCAGCCATAACCTCCCTATGAAGGCTTCCAAAAAAAGATGGTGTATTGGCTTTCACGGCCGGTGAATTAAAACTCAGCAATTCTTCTAGGTTTGTGCCGTGTCTTGTGTGGGGTTTCGCCTAGGACACCAAGCTAGGCTCATCGGCGGGCTCTTGGTGTCCCTGCCCGGACCCCCACAGGAGTATCGAACTGCGCGATACCTCCCTTTATATAGAGTGCAACTGCACTCCTTGACTGCGAGAACCAAAAGCTCAAGCAGCCATAACCTCCCTATGAAGGCTTCCAAAAAAGATGGTGTATTGGCTTTCACGGCCGGTGAATTAAAACTCAGCAATTCTTCTAGGTTTGTGCCGTGTCTTGTGTGGGGTTTCGCCTAGGACACCAAGCTAGGCTCATCGGCGGGCTCTTGGTGTCCCTGCCCGGACCCCCACAGGAGTATCGAACTGCGCGATACCTCCCTTTATATAGAGTGCAACTGCACTCCTTGACTGCGAGAACCAAAAGCTCAAGCAGCCATAACCTCCCTATGAAGGCTTCCAAAAAAGATGGTGTATTGGCTTTCACGGCCGGTGAATTAAAACTCAGCAATTCTTCTAGGTTTGTGCCGTGTCTTGTGTGGGGTTTCGCCTAGGACACCAAGCTAGGCTCATCGGCGGGCTCTTGGTGTCCCTGCCCGGACCCCCACAGGAGTATCGAACTGCGCGATACCTCCCTTTATATAGAGTGCAACTGCACTCCTTGACTGCGAGAACCAAAAGCTCAAGCAGCCATAACCTCCCTATGAAGGCTTCCAAAAAAGATGGTGTATTGGCTTTCACGGCCGGTGAATTAAAACTCAGCAATTCTTCTAGGTTTGTGCCGTGTCTTGTGTGGGGTTTCGCCTAGGACACCAAGCTAGGCTCATCGGCGGGCTCTTGGTGTCCCTGCCCGGACCCCCACAGGAGTATCGAACTGCGCGATACCTCCCTTTATATAGAGTGCAACTGCACTCCTTGACTGCGAGAGCCAAAAGCTCAAGCAGCCATAACCTCCCTATGAAGGCTTCCAAAAAAGATGGTGTATTGGCTTTCACGGCCGGTGAATTAAAACTCAGCAATTCTTCTAGGTTTGTGCCGTGTCTTGTGTGGGGTTTCGCCTAGGACACCAAGCTAGGCTCATCGGCGGGCTCTTGGTGTCCCTGCCCGGACCCCCACAGGAGTATCGAACTGCGCGATACCTCCCTTTATATAGAGTGCAACTGCACTCCTTGACTGCGAGAACCAAAAGCTCAAGCAGCCATAACCTCCCTATGAAGGCTTCCAAAAAAGATGGTGTATTGGCTTTCACGGCCGGTGAATTAAAACTCAGCAATTCTTCTAGGTTTGTGCCGTGTCTTGTGTGGGGTTTCGCCTAGGACACCAAGCTAGGCTCATCGGCGGGCTCTTGGTGTCCCTGCCCGGACCCCCACAGGAAAGCCAATACACCATCTTTTTTGGAAGCCTTCATAGGGAGGTTATGGCTGCTTGAGCTTTTGGTTCTCGCAGTCAAGGAGTGCAGTTGCACTCTATATAAAGGGAGGTATCGCGCAGTTCGATACTCCTGTGGGGGTCCGGGCAGGGACACCAAGAGCCCGCCGATGAGCCTAGCTTGGTGTCCTAGGCGAAACCCCACACAAGACACGGCACAAACCTAGAAGAATTGCTGAGTTTTAATTCACCGGCCGTGAAAGCCAATACACCATCTTTTTTTTTTTTGGAAGCCTTCATAGGGAGGTTATGGCTGCTTGAGCTTTTGGTTCTCGCAGTCAAGGAGTGCAGTTGCACTCTATATAAAGGGAGGTATCGCGCAGTTCGATACTCCTGTGGGGGTCCGGGCAGGGACACCAAGAGCCCGCCGATGAGCCTAGCTTGGTGTCCTAGGCGAAACCCCACACAAGACACGGCACAAACCTAGAAGAATTGCTGAGTTTTAATTCACCGGCCGTGAAAGCCAATACACCATCTTTTTTGGAAGCCTTCATAGGGAGGTTATGGCTGCTTGAGCTTTTGGTTCTCGCAGTCAAGGAGTGCAGTTGCACTCTATATAAAGGGAGGTATCGCGCAGTTCGATACTCCTGTGGGGGTCCGGGCAGGGACACCAAGAGCCCGCCGATGAGCCTAGCTTGGTGTCCTAGGCGAAACCCCACACAAGACACGGCACAAACCTAGAAGAATTGCTGAGTTTTAATTCACCGGCCGTGAAAGCCAATACACCATCTTTTTTGGAAGCCTTCATAGGGAGGTTATGGCTGCTTGAGCTTTTGGTTCTCGCAGTCAAGGAGTGCAGTTGCACTCTATATAAAGGGAGGTATCGCGCAGTTCGATACTCCTGTGGGGGTCCGGGCAGGGACACCAAGAGCCCGCCGATGAGCCTAGCTTGGTGTCCTAGGCGAAACCCCACACAAGACACGGCACAAACCTAGAAGAATTGCTGAGTTTTAATTCACCGGCCGTGAAAGCCAATACACCATCTTTTTTGGAAGCCTTCATAGGGAGGTTATGGCTGCTTGAGCTTTTGGTTCTCGCAGTCAAGGAGTGCAGTTGCACTCTATATAAAGGGAGGTATCGCGCAGTTCGATACTCCTGTGGGGGTCCGGGCAGGGACACCAAGAGCCCGCCGATGAGCCTAGCTTGGTGTCCTAGGCGAAACCCCACACAAGACACGGCACAAACCTAGAAGAATTGCTGAGTTTTAATTCACCGGCCGTGAAAGCCAATACACCATCTTTTTTGGAAGCCTTCATAGGGAGGTTATGGCTGCTTGAGCTTTTGGTTCTCGCAGTCAAGGAGTGCAGTTGCACTCTATATAAAGGGAGGTATCGCGCAGTTCGATACTCCTGTGGGGGTCCGGGCAGGGACACCAAGAGCCCGCCGATGAGCCTAGCTTGGTGTCCTAGGCGAAACCCCACACAAGACACGGCACAAACCTAGAAGAATTGCTGAGTTTTAATTCACCGGCCGTGAAAGCCAATACACCATCTTTTTTGGAAGCCTTCATAGGGAGGTTATGGCTGCTTGAGCTTTTGGTTCTCGCAGTCAAGGAGTGCAGTTGCACTCTATATAAAGGGAGGTATCGCGCAGTTCGATACTCCTGTGGGGGTCCGGGCAGGGACACCAAGAGCCCGCCGATGAGCCTAGCTTGGTGTCCTAGGCGAAACCCCACACAAGACACGGCACAAACCTAGAAGAATTGCTGAGTTTTAATTCACCGGCCGTGAAAGCCAATACACCATCTTTTTTTTTGGAAGCCTTCATAGGGAGGTTATGGCTGCTTGAGCTTTTGGTTCTCGCAGTCATGGAGTGCAGTTGCACTCTATATAAAGGGAGGTATCGCGCAGTTCGATACTCCTGTGGGGGTCCGGGCAGGGACACCAAGAGCCCGCCGATGAGCCTAGCTTGGTGTCCTAGGCGAAACCTCACACAAGACACGGCACAAACCTAGAAGAATTGCTGAGTTTTAATTCACCGGCCGTGAAAGCCAATACACCATCTTTTTTGGAAGCCTTCATAGGGAGGTTATGGCTGCTTGAGCTTTTGGTTCTCGCAGTCAAGGAGTGCAGTTGCACTCTATATAAAGGGAGGTATCGCGCAGTTCGATACTCCTGTGGGGGTCCGGGCAGGGACACCAAGAGCCCGCCGATGAGCCTAGCTTGGTGTCCTAGGCGAAACCCCACACAAGACACGGCACAAACCTAGAAGAATTGCTGAGTTTTAATTCACCGGCCGTGAAAGCCAATACACCATAACTGGTTTATTAATTTCAAAATTTGTTGTGTCCAAGAAACTAAGTTGTTATCATTTTTGTAAGGTAACTTTTTCTCGGCTCGAAGTGGTTGGAAAAAGTAGTTCTTGATCGCGTTTTAATCCTTATACATCAAAAAGTTATGCTGTATGACTCTAAAATACGTAAATGAATTCACTTATTTTATATAGGTTTGTATTTGTTCGAGGAAATGAGACATGGTTCACCAGATAGCCGCTCCGGGCAAAGCTGTGCAGCGTTGCCGAGATGGAGCCCATCACACGCCATGGCGCGCCTCGCTCCGAAGTGATGGGCTCCATCTCAGCAACGCTTAAAAACGGGCACTATTTGTGTTCCAACTGCGATAAAAAATATTAAAATATAAATTTAAAATGCCAAACCTACATTAACTAACGTAGAATAGAACGACAAAAATGATGATGTTATTGGTTTGTATGTAGGTCTATTGGTTACTTCACAAACCAACTTCAAACTCGAGTGCACATAATATTTTGGTCGACAGTAGGTGTATATAAAACACATAACATTCCACCCTGAAAAGAGCCAAGTAATATAAAAAATTATATACATTCAATTGTCACATGGTCTTCCGAATGTGTTCTTCAAGTGTACATATGAAATGCTGATTAACCATTCTTACAATATTACACCACAGTGCATCTCAATGAAGCGCACCCTACGATACTTATGTTTTCATGAGTTTTAGAGGAACATTTCCATTTGGTTTAACATATAGTTAGTATTCCCTTTATGTGAAAAAGAAATTATATTCAATTTGATTTTAAATCTTGAGAGCAATATAGTACTTTTAAAAGTTTTTAGAAGATAATTTGCTAGAAACCACTTTCGTTTTATTTGATACAACAATTATTTTCAAATAAATTCATCCCTGTTATTTAAAAAATAATAATATTGTAGTTGAATAACTTTGTAACAGATCTCATTTCGATAGTATTTTGAATATTTTAAGGGGAGAGACCCAGTTTAACAGAGGGAAAAAAAAAGGCCAATATTCATTCGATTGTTAAATATGCTACAAATATTGTTGACAAATGCTGCACATATCGCAGTATTGGTATGCTTCCTGGCAACCAGAAAGAACTTCAATAATGTAAAAATTATAATTATAACATTTAAAAAAATGTTCAAAATTTCCCGCCTTTTTAAGAATATTTCACTGTTCCCCTTATAAATTCCAAGTTTATAAGAATTTTCGTACTTTTCCTTTTTTAAAGTGTGTATCAAACCTCAACCTACAAAATGAACCTCGATCACTAACATACACTGTGATTTAGATATTTTATAGAGTTTTTATTAATTTAATTTTATTTTTTCAGGTGCTCAGAATACAAACTCTATAAAAATATGTAAATCACAGTGTATGTTAGTGATTGAGGTTCATTTTGTAGGTTGAGGTTTGATACTCACTTTAAAAAGGAAAAGTACGAACATTCTTATAAACATAGAATTTATAAGGGAAACAGTGATATATACTTAAAAAGGCGGGAAATTTTGAAAATTTTATTTTAAAATGTTAAAATTAGAATTTTTATATTATTGAAGTTGCTTCTGGTTGCCAGGAAGCATACCAATACTGGGATATGTGCAGCATTTGTCAACAATATTTGTAGCATATTTAACAATCGAATTAATATTGGCCCTTTTTTTTCCTCTGTTAAGCTGGATCTCCCCCCTTAAGAGTATTTCAAAAATAAAACATAATTAATTTCATAATTTTCAATGATAATCCTCACATACAAATTCTCTACAAATTTAGCTTCACACAAGTTTAGTGTGTGGAAGGATCTTTTATCATCAGACACGAAACAAATTTGATGTTGATGACCAACAGCATAATCCAATATAAATAATCAATATATTTCTCACAACTTTATTTTTTAATTGTTTCTTATGGCAACTTGTTCTGATTGCTGATGAAGACCATACTGTGGTCGAATCTAGTCAATTAAACAATTAATAATAATATTATTATTCATTCATTCAATTTCGCTAATCGGCCAACTAGGGACCACGATAAGCCTCATTTTACATTCTGGCATTTGCTCATTCTTTTCTTGATCCACATTGCCTTCATGAGCTCACTGTGTTTAGCACGACGTTCCTCTGTCCATTTCGCACCAGTTGTCCGTTTTTCGTCCCGGAAAGTCCCAAACGTCTTGATGGCTGCTCTATAAAGATTTCGGTCTTGTGCATCTTCTGCTCGTATCCCCATTTCTTTCAGATCTTTCTGGACGTTAACATACCATGGCATTGTCGTTTTTGGTTTTGAGTCGAATATACTGAAGATACGTTTCGTCCATCGGGAATCGATCATCCGTCGCATATGACCGTAGAAGCAAACTCTGCGTTTTCGCATTGTATCTGTGATCTTCTCTATCATCGAGTAAATTATTATTAATAATATTAATAATATTTATTATTTTTAAAATTTCTTTTTAGGGGAAGAAATGCATTTACGCTCACAGTGTCGGGCTCCTGAGTAGCAGACTACCGACTACAACTACCCCATTACTTCTGAACACTAGCCTGGAACCGTTTATCACATTACTTCAGGCAAGAGTCATTTTATATTTGCCCGTAGGGCACTCCTCCTTAGTGAATTATCTTCCGTTCCCGCTCCCATGTTCTTTTATTGGAATTTTTTCCAGGGTCTAAGATCCAAATAGCAGAGGTGCCTAATTGGTCTCTAAGCCAGAGAGGTGACTCTTAATCTTGGTACTGTTCACTAATTAACAGCAGATCATTTTCTTTCTCGGCAGCTAGCTGTTCTACTCCTTTTTATATTAGCTTGTAGAACTCGGATCATTTTCGTTTCAGGTTCGTCGCTTTCTCCAGGGCCTCTCGGAACACCTTACATTGGCCCGATCCAGCCACATGACACAAATCCTGCTGCGTAACGCCACTCTCCTCGCATAAGACACACTTCTTTGGGTTGATGCAATCCCTGGCTTTGTGATCACTGTCCACAGTTGAAGCAAGAATTGCTTCTGTCAGGGCCCTCACAAATTTTGGCTATATGTCCATAACTAAGGCATCGGTAGCATCGAAGGACCGATATTCTCCGCCACACTCTACAACTGACCCATCCTACTTGAACCAAGCCTTCCCTTAGAATATCATTTCCAGCTTTTTCTGGTAGAGTTATAACAGCCATTCCCTGTTTCGGACTGTTAGTCTGCGTTACCATAATCCTCAGACCATCCGCGGTTCTTTAATAATGTCCTTAATGGACATCTTTGGTCGTGCCAGCATCAAGATCTCCAATCTCAATTGTCACCTTCGGCTCAAGACTGCGGACACTCGCATCTTGTCCCAGGATATTCTTCAATCAGTCACTAAATGCCGCATTATCTCGATTGCTTTTCCCGAGAGTAACAAGAACCTCACCGGCTCTAGTCTGGGTTATAGACCTAACTTCCGTTCCTGTGTCAGCAGGATTTGCCTTCTGCCGAATCTCCCGTAACACATCGGCATACGACTTGCCTTCTGCTGGCTTAATTAGCACAGCTGGCAGTCGAGACTTTGTTGGTTAATGACAGTGGTAGCTACGCTTGCTAAAGCGCAGCGTTAAGCCATAGGGCCAAGCTCTCTGCTGACTCGGTAGACGTGGGTTCGAGCCCCATCTTCGGCTGTCGTTGAAATGGGTTTCCGTGTTTACCCCATTTTCACCTCCAGGCAAATGCTGGGATGGTACCTTCTGACTGGCCACGGTCGCTTCCTTTCAAATCCTTGCCCAGTTTCATTCGTCTTCATTTATTTCATCTCTCATGAACTCCTCTCATGAGGTTGGCGACAGGAAGGGCATCCGTCCGTAAGAACCATCCACCACAGAATTTCATCGCATCTCATCCCCGACCCAGTTGGAAACAGGATTAATGAGGAGTAGACATAGAGTATTGGTGGTTATATTTAATATCATTTAGATTTCAATTATTATTATTATTATTATATTATTATTATTATTATTATTATTATTATTATTATTATTCTCAACTGCTTCACGACTTATGCCGATACAACGACGCTGTTACCATGGTCGTTTATGGCTTGTAACCAGAGGCAACGCTGAATACGAAGCGTGTGCTATAAGAATAATGAAAAGATACTGGAGATAGTCACTGATTAGAGTAAGTTATATGACGCTCGTTAACTAACGGATTAAATTCAGAGATACAGAGATAGAGATCAGAAGTTGACTGGCCAAAGAACATGTTGATTGCCGCATCTGAATATCGTTTTGTAATTCAGATTGATACAAGTTCCAAAGAAGCCTTATCTCGTCCCTGCATACCAGCTCTCTTGATTACAAAACGCGTTCAACGAACTTGGCAATATATGTTAATTGCTTACACTATCAATTTATGTATTCAAGGTTCAATTACAATTTGCTAAGTAAAGTAATAGTAATCCGTGAACATATGTTTGTCATCTCATTAAAACACTGCAACATAAGTTCATGCGCTAAATGCTACGTTTACGTATCCTCAAAAGGCTTTAAATAAGAAAGCAAGAAGGGAAAGAGCACAAGAATGTATGTTGCATTTGCATCTAATCTTCGGCAATCAAGCGAACTAATCATACACATTTGATTATGATCACAGATGTAAAGTTAAAATAGACTCATTAATTCACTGAACAAGTTATCTTGGCAGTTAATAACATCGGCTTTCTTGTATGTACATTTTGAGTTTTCGGTTACTTTGATTTATACCAGATCAGATGTGTAATCCCAAAATGTTCCCTCAGTTTAATCTTGCCTGTGATTCTGCCAGGGACAGAATGATGACCTCGCCGTTCCAACCTTAAAACCTTCATCATCATGTATTTCTGGGGCTTGCCACGCTGGGTGAGTGGTTATCGTGTCGGTCTACCTACCCCCCAAGCTTGCAGGTTCGCTCCTGGCCATTGTAAGTATTTTTGAAATGCGACAAAAATCACGTCACGCATGTCATACGTTGTTGGCATGTTAAAGAACCCATTGGAATTCAGTAGGCCGAGTTCATAATGGGAAAATTAATCTCGGGATATTTCAGCAACACAAATGTTCCTCCATTCTCTACTAGAAAGTGCTATAGTGTCAAGGAGCTTGGATATCTAACCGCCTTGACTATCATAGCGCTCCAAGGAACAACACAATTCGACATGCAAGCTGCCCTATGGGCGCCAAATAACAAAGCTTGCACCCGAGGCCATACGATATTATTATTATTATTATTATTATTATTATTATTATTATTATTGTTACGTGCAAAAGCCCGTCCCAACGTTTTTAATATGCATCTCCTCTACATATTGTATTCCTGACCTTTAAAGCGCCCGCCTAGATGGCTTGGTTTCGCTTATGAACTCGAGGTGGCTGCATCTATCGTCCTCTTCTAGCCGGAGTTGTATCTTCGACCGCTAGAGTGTGTGAGTGGTGTCTTCTCATCTAGTCTAATCGAAACATATTTGAAGGATATTGTATTCTACGTCATTGAACAAAAGACTATATATACATCATGCCGCCAAAATAATTATATAATCTGCACATTGTTACTTGATGTGTCAATCTGTGATTGGACAATTACAATTAACATTAATGCACTGCGGCTTTTGACTTTGGAGTCTCCGCCATCTTGGCATCTTCACAGTCTGTCGTCAAGAAAGCAACAAGTTTGTTGGTCGTGAAAGTGGTCGCCGCTGCCCGGGGGCTTTGCCCCCTGGCCTCAACGAAATATGGATGTATTAAAAAAAAAGGAAACGCCTGTGCTCTTAAGGCTATAATTTTGCCATTTCGCCGTGAAGAGGAAGTGTGAATAATTATCTCATCTCGCTGCAAACAGGAGTGCTTGTGATCCAAACGGAGCATGTGCTGGGTAGGCCATGTTGAGGCAAATCTAGTGCCTTATAATATTATTTTATTGCTGTGTTAATGATTTTATTATTATTGTGTCTCCACAGTGAAGGATTTTAAGGTACGTTATTATTTAATATATATATATATATATATATTGTTATGGGAGCTCCGTTATTGGCCATATATTAATGTTTTTATTCTGTATTTTATTTCGTGTTCCAGGCCTAATTTTTTCTGTTTGTTAATGTTTCCTGATATGTAAGGTTTGTTGTTTTCCTTCGTACCTTCCGGAGACACTGTTCAAGTTTATCTTACATTGTAGTTTATTATTTATTTAGTTATTTTCTTATTGGTAATCTTAGGGCATCGCATTTATTAATTTGATTTACGATCCGTTACAGCCTAAATTGCCTCGTGTCAATAGTGTTAAGGCGTAATTCTTTCCTCCCTTTCTGTTCTCTCTGGTGTCGTTTAAATTTAAAAAGATAGTTGTTTGCCGTAATTCGTCCGGACATGCGGTCGTCTATTTGGTGGGCATGTTTGTTTTTTGTTTTGCCCGAGTGCATTCTGGTCTGTGGAGTGTAGTTCTCTTGGCTTCGAGCGGGACACTCAAACGTGTTGTGGCGTGAGACTTAATAATTTTTGTTAATCTTGTTGTTTTTCCTTTGTGGTTTTTGTGAGTGTTTCTGAGTTTTCTTTCGTCATGAAAGTTTTAGTTTTGTGAATTAATTTTATTTTATTAAATTTTGTTTAACTTTTTGTTTTTCCTCGTGGCCTTGATGTCTGCATGTCGGGTCGGTATTGCGTATCTTAGTAAATTATCAAGCCCTTTCTCATTTGGCAATACCTGTATTCTGGTTTTCTATCTTTTGGGCTTTATTATTTTAATTTTAAATTAAATCTTTTCATTTTAGCTTTGCAAGCAAGCATGTTAAGCCGTCTCTTGCCTACTTATGTAATTTAATTATGTTGGCCTTAAGCCATGTGCATCACGAGAGAGCGGTTGTTGTGGCAATAGAGTTTCCTTTTTATAATTTTGTTAAATTATATTTTTCTTGCCCCTTTGTTTGCTGAGTAAATATTCTTTTAAATATTAAGCAACTGTTGTGGCATCATTTCGTCGGTGACAGTTCTGTTAGTTATCGGACTGTGTCTGTAGACGAGCCTGTGCGTTTCCCTCTTCTCCACCTTCCTTCCACCTGTAGGTGTTCTTCTGTTGGGACATGTCTTCTGGCGGTGATTTTGCAGAAAGCGACGCGGACCTCTCAAGACAAGGTAAGTTAGGCCCAATTTCAGGTGTCGCAATTATTATTATTATTACTATTATTATTATTTATTCAATTCACAACTACAAACATGGGTTTCTCTGAAGCATGGGTTAAACCAAGTGCTTTACAACAATACATAAAAACTATAATACAAACTATAATACATACATATCATGTATATACAAAATATAGAGTTCATTATCACTCATTCACTAGCCAGGAAGGATCGCACAATATTGCATGTGGACAATAGGACAGAATGCTGCATGCTCTTGTAGATGGTCGGCGGAAGATCCAATTCCTTCAGACTCTTGTGGAGTGTGTGAGGTATGAGGCCGTTGACTGACAAGATTACAGGCACTATCCGGGCGCAGTTCATCTTCTATATCCTCTTGATATCCTCTGCAAGCTGTCTATACTTGGTGATTTTTTCATTGTGTTTCCGGTCGATATTGGTTTCGTTGGGGACTGCTATGTCTATTATAAATGTAGTGCCATCAACCTTATTTACTACTATGATGTCTGGTCGATTGTGATCTATTGTTTTGTCTGTCACAATACCAGTGTCCCAATATATTTTACACAATTCATTTTCGAGGAGGGATGGTGGATGATACTTGTAGTAAGGGATATACTCCTCAATTTATATTTCTGTGCGAGTGCTTGATGAATGAAGCCTGCAACCTGATTGTGCCATTTTGTATATTCAACTGATGCTAGTATTGGGCAACCTGCAGTGACATGGTCAATGGTCTCGAGATGAATGGCGCATCGACTGCATTTGTCTGAAATTACACTGGTATCTTTGATGATGTATTTCTTGTAATGTTTTGTAGCAATGGCTTGATCTTGGATGGCAATTGCGAATCCCTCTGTTTCTCTAAACAGTCGACCACTTTGTAACCACATACACGATGCGTTTTTATCAATACTCTGTTGGGATAGGTTGCTGTAGTATTTTCCATGGAGGGTCTTTTCTCCCCATGCCTTTTATTTTTCATGTAAGTGTAGTTGCTGGCTGATATGATCATCAGAGGTTGTACGAAGGTTCAATACAGTGTGTTTATCAGCAAGTACAGTGGCTTTATGGAGAATGCTGTTTTCCCTTCTTTGATAGAAATATCTCCTAAGGGTTTATATTTGGTTCTGGAGCAAAATTTGTAAATCCAGTACTCCTCGACCTACAAGCTTTCGTGGAAGGGTGACCTTTTCTTTGCAGGCGTTTGGATGATGTAAACGGTAAGTGGTGAGAAGGGTCCTTGTTTTTCTCTGCAGGATTCCCATCTCTGTTGCTGACCATTTCAGAATCCCAAATGAATATACTAGGGTTGGTATAGCGTATGTGTTGATAGCTTTAATTTTGTTCTTTGCACATAGATTGGTTCGCAGCACTTGATGTAGTCTTGTGGTATATTTTCCAATGAGTTCATCTTTTATACTTTTATGTTCCAAAGTTGTATTTTGAGCAAATCCCAGATATTTGTAGGTTTCTATTTCAGTCATTCCTTCAATTAAAGATCCTTTGCTTAGCTCATGCAGTTCAGAAGTTGCATATTACCTCTTTCAATTGTCAAACGCTTGCATTTCTTCACTCCCAACGTCATTCGGACATCGGATGAATATGAATCTATTATATTTAGCATGGCATTCATTTGAGTCTCATTGTGTGCAGATACTTTGAGGTCATCCATATAAAGGAGATGGGATATTCTGTATTTCCTGTTGTAGTATTTGATGTCAAATCCGAAACCGGTGGATTTTAGAATTTTAGAGAGAGGATTGATGGCTAAGCAAAACCATAATGGGCTTAGCGAGTCTCCTTGATAGATACCACGCTCAATTTTTATTGTGTCAGATGTGACGCATTCATTGTCTGTCTTAGTATAAAGTACTGTTTTCCAATTATCCATCGTGACCTCCAGGAAGTGAATTATAGCAGGGTTAATCTTATACAGATGGAGGATTTCTTTCAGCCATGAATGCGGGACTGAATCCAATGCTTTCTGGTAATCTATGTATGCCGTATATAGATTCCTTTGATTATGTATCGCCTGTTGTGTTATCACAGAATCAATAACTATCTGTTCTTTGAATCCTTGCGGCAGCTTCTTTCATCCGTTCTGTTCCTCAGCCAAAATGTTATGTTTGTCGAGATACTTGTATATTTCGTCCGCAATTATGGACGTAAATAGTTTGTAAAGTGTTTGTAGACAGGTGATAGGTCCGTAGTTTGAGGGGTCTTTAGTATTTCCACTTTCTTTTGAGATAAGATATGTAATTCCAGCAGTAAGGAAATCAGGACATTCCTCAGGATGATGGATGAGGTAAGTAAATTGCTGGGCTATCTTCTGGTGCACGCACGTGAAATGTTTGTACCAATAATTGTGAATTTTATCTGTGCCCGGCGCTTTCCAATTCTGACTTCTCCTTATAGCATCATACACATGCCGTTCTTCAATGGTATCAAAACCCATTTCTTCATATACATTATTGCTATTTCGTTCTTCGTTGATCCAATTTGCATTTTCATTGTGTGGTGACTTCGCAGCCCATACACTTCTCCAAAAATCTTCCGTTTCTTGCGTGCTAGGAGGTTCTGCTTTTGTCATGGATTGTTTGTTTCGTTTGATCATTCTGTATAACTGACCTTCATTGTTGGAGAAAAGTTTGTTTTGTGTTTTCCTCGCTCGTGATTCCTTGTACCTCCTGAGTCTCGCTGCCTTTGCGCATAATTTTAGCTTTTGGCTGTCAATGTATTCCTTGATTTTTTCTGTGTGATCATATTCCTTTATATGGCTGTTGATTTTTCTGAATATATTCCTCAGCTTTCGATTGGTTTTGGGTTTAGTTTTATTGTTTAAATATGCTGTTAGTTGGCCTATGGTTTTCCTCAGTTCCTTGATGTCATTTTCTAATCGACGCTGCCAGGGTGGAATGTATTCTACATCTGCACCTTTTCCACGAGAGCTTCCAGACAAAGGTATTAGTTTCTGGTTGTTCAGCCTTATCACAGTTACTGCTGCGCAATATACAAGAGTGTTTGTTTCTTCTAGATTATCGGATGTTTCCACATACTGTTTTAGGTTGTTATTTGTCATACTGATAAGAGATTTACTCTGCTGTTTCTAGGAGTTTGGGCAGCTTTGGTCGATAGTCTACTTTAAGGCCCATAAATTCTGTCATTGCCTCTTTATACACATGTTCAATACAACTTGTTTCATCAGAACTCGAGATTAGTAGGGATAGTTGGTTCAATAATTCCCTCTTCCCCTGTGTCATTTCTGCAGGTTACTTCCTGAACAGCTTGAATCAATAATGTGGGTCTGCTTTCATTGTTGGATTCTGAAGCTAGAATTTTTGCTGCTTCCCCTTTAAGACTTTGAATCATTATTGCAGGAAGTCTATTCCTCACTATTACACGTCTTTGGTCTGCAATTCTTTGTTCTGTAATGAAAGAGTACTCAGGGAAATTCCCCAAAAACAACTTGTGCATATCTTTCCTATATGTTGTGAGGTCTCTCTCTAAGTTTGTAACAATAAAGTAGGAGCGCATTATTAATTTGTTCATCTCATCAGTCCATTTTAAGTGCCGCCTCAGTTTGCCTGCCTTAGTGGTCAGTTGATTGTTTGAAACACTTTAGACAGGGGGAGACGACGGCTGTTGGGTTCTCCTATCTGCGTTGTCGGCTGTAGAATTTTCGGGTGACCCGACATGTGCCTGCCTGTTCAGCATCATGTCACTGGTGGTTCGCATTATTAATTTGTTCATCTCATCAGTCCATTTTAAGTGCCGCCTCAGTTTGCCTGCCTTAGTGGTCAGTTGATTGTTTGAAACACTTTAGACAGGGGGAGACGACGGCTGTTGGGTTCTCCTATATGCGTTGTCGGCTGTAGAATTTTCAGGTGACCCGACATGTGCCTGCCTGTTCAGCATCATGTCACTGGTGGTTCGCCTGCTGTCACGTTCAGCACCAGCTCCAAACGTGCCCCGACGCACCTCGGGTAGCGTCCTTTTCCAAGGCTCATTATTCTTTGACATTTTCTCCATTATCAATGGGTTGCGTTTTATACCTACTCTGGAAAATTTAGGCCACCCGTAACATGGGGTACAGACGCCTTTCACAGCCGCCCCTAACATGGAGTACAGACGCATTTAACTAGTGCTTAAGGAGGCACTAACTCGCCTTGTCACATTGCTGTCTTTGGATATATGTGGCATTTTGTAGAGACTGTGGTGCCATCCTCAGACCCACCACATCCTGTTAGCAATGCCGCTGTTGGTCCGGGACTGCTTATTCGTCAGGTTGCCCTGCTTTTTTTGCAGCTACCCTCCATATCTAGAGGGCGATCCACTATCCGCCACCTGTGGACCCGTCCGGCCGTAGTCAGCTCTACGTCCTCCTCGAGGACTATTATTATGTATTATGTATTTATGGCTGTTACGGGTTCATGTCAAAATTGTTTTTGACTGATTTTGTTTTTAATTTATGGGCTTTATGACATTGTGGTCATGTAACCCCGTGTACTTGGCTGTGAGGGAATTGTATCTGATAACATGCGTTATTGTGATGGATGTATCAGTGGGTATATTTGTAATTCAGGTGAGAATTATAAAGGAGGCGGCCATGGCCTTAAGTTAGGAACCATCCTGGCATTTGGCCTGGAAATCCACGGAAAAGCACTTCTAAGATGGTTGAGATGTCAATAGAATGCACCTCTTCTAAGTTTTGTCTCACTAGGCTGAATGTATCCCGTTCCAGCTCTCAGACCAGAATTAAAATTTGGCAGTGCCTGTAATCAAACCCGGACCTCCGGATCGACAGCCAAGAATGCTGTCCCCTACACCACGGAAACGAGGCTACACATTATTTAATACCAAGAAATGTGGATGTTAGGTGGAAGTCTTAAATTGCTTTGTGCCCCTTAAAACAACAATAACTAACAAATCCTACACAGACTCAACTACACGGGGCTATATGTTCACAATGTCGCAAGCTCTTAAATGAATCAACAACAATATTTAATTCATTTTCCATTATAATTCTCTTCATGAGGGGTAGATGGGTTCAATTCCCTCCTGAGCTGTCCTAGAAGTGGTTTTCCATGATTTCCCACGTACACTCCATGCAAATACCGGGATAATTCCTAACATACGGCCATGGCCGCTTCCTTCCACATCCTAGGCTTAATTGGAAATACACACATTAGTACAGACGTCTTGAAGACACGGATTGTCGGACAGATTCCACACACGCTCACACACACACACACACACAAATACACGGGACAGCCTGACCACGATGACAAAAAGCTTCTAAATTATAGTTTCAACAACAACAACAACAACAACAAAAACAACAACAACAACAACAACTCGAACCGGAGAGCTTGAAATCAATACCATATTTCGGCTTTACATGGATGTGAGCCATGTCTAAGAGTTCAATTTTAACATCTTTCAATTCTATTTAAGTTGGCTATTGAGAAATTGCTTAGCAGAAAGTTTTTTTTTCTAAACAGTGTGAAAACAGTAGAGAATCACTTCTGAGAGATAAAGAAAAAACGCAACTGTCTGAATATAGGGCCTAATATGTTTTGAAAGAGACATTACTTTTCAGAGATCATAACAACATTTGCTCAGGTGAAAATTAAGAAAGAGAACCTGTCTATAAATGTACATACTTGTAATGGAATTAATAAGTGCGTTTGCTGATAATAAAACCCCACGTTGGGCGCCAAATGTAATGGTTTTGGGAGTGGGTAACCAACGACAAGTCCCATGTTGAGAAAAAAAATGTACTTATGTTCTTTAACTTCTTTTTTAAATTTTAGTTTTTGCCACTTTAAGCTTAACCAGTTTTTGAAATGCAATTTAATGTAAAACATATTTAAATAATATATTTATTTAATCGAATAGCACTTTTAAAGAGCACGTTAAATCAATACTTCAATTGTTGCTAAATGTCTTCTTCCTCTCTGCCCACATTTGTTTCATCCTCTCTGTTTTCTGAATTTGAATTGTTCGATGTTACGTGGCTGCTTTCTTTTTCTTTCTTGTTCATCCCTGAAGATCACTTTTTGAAGTTTGCTTCTAAAAATTCTCTATTATGTTTATCTTTATGTTGGCTTCCATTAGGTCATTCAATGTCTGTGTAAACCACGATAGCTGTACGTTAAGCTTAAACTATTTATTGAAAATTTATTTTGTCATCCTGTTATTATCCATTCTTCTCAAATTCCCAAAAAGATCTTCTTTTGCGCATCGTGTGTACTATATTCTCTACATGAGTGTATATTATTCTTTGTTAGGCCGTGGCCTGTGAAATTCTATTTCAGTTGCCCTTGGGCGAAGTATTATATTATAGTTATTTATTTATTTATTTATGTAAAACATTGTTTTATATTTGTTTACGTGATAATTGTATTTTTATAAGTATGGGGGGGGGGGGGGGTAACATAGCCTGCCTTTAGAGTGTAACGTGCATGGTGGGCTATAGACCCCCTGCCCCCTTCAGGGTCTCCTACAGCAGACAGGAGGTATTATGAGCAAAATGAAGGGGTATAACATCTCCGAAAATGAGGGCATCAGTAAATAAAAGCTAAGGACTAATTAAGTCCGGAAAAATAAAAAGCAACCCAAGGTATAAGAATACCTTAATACTGTCGAGGACGGAAGACCAAGGGAAGTCAATAGGAAAGATGAAAGAGAGGAGCCCAGCACAAGTAAGTGAAAGTAATGATGGACTCAACTGGGGTCCCGTGGTCGCCAAACCACGCCCCGCAAATTGTGAGCACCTTGGGTTGCGAGCAAAGAAAATGAAAGAGAAAAACAAAAGGATCGTTAGTTCATTTCACAACTTTGCTCGTGAGACTTAAAAGTGACATTAAGTAGGAAGTGAATGGCTTATGTGCC
>CAMPQE020000307.1:0-51367 GCA_946902985.2 Meconema thalassinum | reverse complement strand
GGGTTTTAACACACATTTTCATAATGTATACAAACAAAAACAACCCCTGGCACTATACAGCCCATGAAGGGCCTAGGCCGACCAAGCGACCGCTGCCCAGCCATTTGGCCTGCAGATATTGGGGTGACGTGTGATCAGCGCATCGGGTCCCCTCAGCCATTAATCTTGGTTTTCGTGATCGGTGCGCTGCCTCACCGTCAGACAGATACTCAATTGTCCTCATGAGGCTGAGTGCACCCCGTTCCAACCCTCACATCAGTTTTAAAATCCCTGACTGAGCCGGGAATCGAACCCGGGGCCTCCGGGTGAGAGGCAGGCGCGTTACCCCAACACCATGAGGTCGGCTCGTAATTTATACGACATTGGGAAAAGCATCGCATGTTATTTACGTACCGGAAGGTAGCAAAGGTAAGGATGTAACATACTTGACGTTAAATGTGGCTGTCGTGTTCCGTAATACTCGTACATCCAGGAGTCCTCTTTTAAATTAGTAACAAATCCAACTCTGAAATAGGCCTACTGATTTTCGAACAATTGTTTTTGTGTAGAAGCTTCGTACCCTCACACTATACAGTTCAGCGACGAAATTGAACTCTGAAATAGGCCTACTGATTTTTGAACAATTGTTTTTGTGTAGAAGCTTCGTACCCTCACACTATACAGTTCAGCAACGAAATTGAAGTCATAGCGTATACCGTAATGCACCCATATAGGTTATTAGTATGGCTGTGAAAGCCAATATACCATCTTTTTGGAAGCCTTCATAGGGAGGTTAAGGCTGCTTGAGCTTTTAGTTCTCGCAGTCAAGTGGTGCAGTTGCACCTAATATAAAGGGAGGTGGTGCGCAGTTCGTCACTCCTGTGGGGATCCGGGCGGAGACACCAAGAGCCCGCTGATGAGCCAGCTTGGTGTCCTAGGCACAAGACATGGCACAAACCTAGAAGAATTGCTGAATTTTAATTCACTGGCCGTGAAAGCCAATATACCATCATTCCCTGGTTAACCTATTGAAATATGGAAAGAGGGCATTGTATATGTGTGTTATGCTCTTCTCACATCTAAGAATAAGGGGGCGTGGTGGCTCAGCGGTCTAGCTGTATGCCTCTCACCAAGGCGGTCCGGGTTCGATTCCCGGTCAATGCATGTGAGATTTTCGAAGTGAAATGCCATGTCCTGTGGTTCGGATTCCACGTAAAAAGGAGGTCCCATGGCTCATAATCACCAGATTCACGGTCACGTAAAACTACAAACTTCCTTTCTTACATCTAATAATAGAAATAGCCAACACAACTGAAAATAACCTGGACACACAAGTGAAGGGAGAAATTATAAGAGATGTACTATCGAACAAGCACTAGTCCACACTCAATCGAGATTGTATGTTAGTCCTCCCAAAATGACAGAACAAAAAAAGTTTCATTTAAAACTGACAAAATTTATCAAAACCTCGATTTTTTTTTTTTTTTTTGCCACTCAAACAGTTAGTCCAATACAGACATATGCTGCCAGGAATATATGGGCTTACTTACACCTCAATAGATACTGTCTTAAAAAGAAATCTCCGAAAAAGAAGTAGATATATTTCAGTTGAAGCCCGTATTCTGAGCGGCTACAGGAAATAGACATGTGCATTTGCCACACCATTCATTTAACCCACCCATGCAAAATGGTTTACAATCCAACATTAGCAATAACAAACAAGGGCGTTTCTACATATCCTCAAAATAATAGCACAATGCAAAATGTAAACTATTTTTAGCATGCCTTAAAGCTATAGGTTGCCGAAACAAAACTACTCATCCAAAAGCAATGAAAACATAGGTCTACCATATATGTAATCGACAACAAACAAGTGAAGAATCATTGTCAATTTGACAGTACAATGAAAAGATCACACTTAATTGAAATCACTCATTGTACCTGCGCAAGGGCGAGTCTTTCTCCACATCAAATCGACTGTCAAAACCATGTGTCCTTGGTTCATTCCCACAGCATTCACTTTGCCCACGAAACAAACTTGATGAGCCATATAGAATGAGGAAGCATAATTAGTAACTGTACTTTCCACAAAGACGATTTTCCTCAGATGTTATTCTGAATATTTCTCATTGTAGATAGCAATATATAAATATTTTATACCAACACTGTCAGCCAATCACAGAATCAATGTACAGTATACCAGTGTAGATGTTTCATCTCCTTTTATCCTGAACTACCCGCTCTCTTGTAGGGCACTAGCATTATTTACATATTTGGTGGTAAAAGAATCACAGAATCAACATACAGTATACCAATGTAGATGTTCCACCTCCTATTATCCTGAACTACCCATTCTCTTGTAGGGCACTAGCATTATTTACATATTTGGTGGTAAAAGAATCACATAATCAACATACAGTATACCAATGTAGATGTTTCACCTCCTATTATCCTGAACTACCCATTCTCTTGTAGGGCACTAGCATTATTTACATATTTGGTATTAAAAGAATCACAGAATCAACGTACAGTATACCAATGTAGATGTTTCACCTCCTATTATCCTGAACTACCCGCTCTCTTGTAGGACGCTAGCATTATTTGCATATTTGGTGGTAAAAGAATCACAGAATCAACATACAGTATACCAATGTAGATGTTTCACCTCCTATTATCCTGAACTACCCATTCTCGTTTAGGGCACTAGCATTATTTACATATTTGGTGTTAAAAGAGGCTGTCGTGTTCTGTAATACTCATAGATCCAGGAGCCCCTCTTGTAAATTAATAACAAATGCAACTCTGAATTAGGCCTACTGATTTTTGAACAGAATTGTTTTTGTGTAGAAGCTTCGTACCCTCACACTATACAGGTCCTCGGTGTGAAGTCGTGCCTCATGGTTGAACCTCACTTTGAAGTACTCGACCAGAACAGCTTGCTTGAACTGTTGGATGTGATTTTGCAGGGGTGGAGAATATGTAACATGTTCCTGAAGATCCTCAAACACCTTTCCTTTAATGTTATTGAGAACTGCATTTACAAGCTTGACAAAAGGGTCCATTAATTTTGTGACCTTGTCCTGGAAATATCTATAGACCTTTTCACCCTCTCTACATAAATAAACTAAATCGTGTGACGGGATTGAAAGGCCACCTCTGTTTTTCCTGTTCAGGAGAGCAGAATAAGAATGAGGTGCATCAAGAACTGCTTAACAAGGGTCACATTTCATCACATTTTTCAACCTTCTCACAAAACCAGCGATATATTTCACTACATCTTCAACATACAACATTAGTTTGGTTGGATCTGGGATATAGTCATGGACATGGCTAAAAAATGCCACATCTGAATTGTTGGGGATTGCAAGAGAAATATCAGTCATCTGAGTGCAGTCCCTAGTGTTGAGTATGATAGTTGGATCTACAGCCAAGCAGTTGGCACTGGTTGTAGTCCCTATCTGAATGTGCAGCAACAGCCGTTTGTATGCTGCTTCAAATTGTCTCGCCGTGGGGTTATTGTTATGGCCACCATGACTCCTTACAGCGCTGAAGAACACTTCCAGATGATGACTCAAGTTATAAGTCAGGAGGAAACTCATTTTGATTTGAGGCATCTCATGTATGAAATGAAATCGTACACTGACAACACAGATTTCAAACAGATTTTGCCAGTTGATATGCCTCTTCGTAAGCTTCGTCCCTAAATGAAGACCTTCACTGTGTTGCAGCTTCTCCAGATCTTCTAAATATCTCCAGTCTATGACTTTGCCATTCCTGGTAAACATTTTTTTACACCCAAAAGCATTTCTTACCAATTATATACTGTGGCACGCATCTAATAAGATGAACACTCTAGACCCATTAGAAGGATTCGTGAACCAGTTCACTATATTTTCTTTGTCAAAAGAAGCTCCCAAACAGCGAGCCATTGAAATATTCGAAGTAGCACCATCAAAAGTTAAGGGCACAACTATAACATTCAAATCATTTAAAAAACTCAGGCATTCAGTCACTAAGTTTGCCTTCTCTGTACCACTTAGCCCGCTTATGAGGAAATAGCCCACTGGAATCTTCCAGTGTCCATTCAGGGAAACAACCATAAACACTAAAGCTTCCCTGGCTATTGGTAAATCCTGGTCCTCTTCTAATTCATGGCCACAACTCACATACCCAACAAAGTTTTTGCCATTAAACTCTACATGCTTCTTGATGCACATTTCATCCATCATCAGAGCACACACTAAGGGCTTTCCTTTGATGGCCATTTCCTTCCCTTTAAGAATGAGAGCTGTCTAGGCCTCAGTACTAAAACCTGGCTTACCATCCACTGACTGGTACCACTTACGCAATGTGCTCGGATGTGGTAAACCATGAGGGAATACTTCCCTGAGGTAATTATAAGCTCGACCCGAATAGAAATTCAATGTCAGGGCAAAGTTGCGTAACTCAGGAGGAAATGCAGTTCTTGTATCACCATCCTTTGTTTTCATCAGAAGTTGAGCAGCAGCGGGAGAAAAAAAAATTCTGAAAAAAAAAAGTGTATTCTGATAGGTTTCAATCGTGTGCACCGCCCTATTGAAATAAACATATTCTTGGCGTGCCTCCTAGCTGCATCACTGGAACCAACTAGAAAAGAAAGGAGTACGCAGTGGAAATGGATGTTAATTTCTGACCTGTGCTGGGCCCGTACTTGCAGGCCAGATGTGCCGAGCGACTCCAGACTCCGTGAAGGTGGTCCCACGACGAGTGGTAGGAATACCCTCCTGGTGCTAGACAGCTAGAATAAGTTAGGCCTAGGTTTGAAGAGAGAGAGAGAGAGAGCGAGCAGCCCGATCGCCAAACACTACTAAATAAGACACATGGGTAAAGAAATGGAAATTTAATGAATTGAAACCGAACACACAAAGAAACCCGGCCAGAATAACACACACAAAAAAAAGTACCCTAGGGGTCAAATACAGTCACTTTCAAACGGGAAGGATGATTATAAACAATAAATTACTTACGATAATAAATAACGTTAACAAATTAACTTCATACCTGTGCTCACTTCCGTGAAAACGATGTAAAAAGGGAGGAAGTAAATGATCAAGAGGCAATGGAGACGGTCGCTGGTCAACAACAATCACTTCTCAGCCTAGAGATGGATGGTTGTCATGACGACCACAAATAACAAGCATAGCAAAGATAAAACAAGGGCTGTGTGCGTGTCGCAGAGGCTGTGGCGAGCAATGGGGATGCGATCGAGCTGGCAGTCCCCAGAGAAAAGAAAAGCAAAACCAAAGATACTATAAGAAGAAACAAATGACGTCAGGTGTCCGTGAAATATATCATGATACATACACGCAATCAAACACACAAAATGCTAGCCGACGATGCAGTAATAAAACACAAAGCAACTCGTGCTTGTAGGTAGTCTAGCAAAACATGCTAAACCTATATGGTCCCCAACTTACGTTCCGAGTTCGAGCTGAATACGGTAAGGCCTACTTAAAGTTACCGCCGTGATCCAGTTGCCCGAAGCATGGAATGAAGGGAAAACATAAGGGCTAAAATATATGGTGTCATGCCTCGTGTTGGGAGAATGGTCGAAACGCCAACGTCCACAAACAACGGGAGACCCATTCGAAGATATGCCCAAATCAAAACAACTTCAATGCACCTGGCAGCAAGAAAAACATACACTCACAAAATCACTCCCAGATATATTTCACGGCACAAATAAAAGGTTAAACGAAGATTCAAACAAAATAAAACAGGAGACCGCCATTTCGATTGGTTCCACAGCAAATCCAAGCACACGACGAAGATCAAAAAGAAAAGTTAAATTTAGGAAATGAGCATAGTGGACACAAGGTTAGATGTGTTACTTACATGAGTAAATGGAAGGCTTCGGCATAATAACAATGTTAAATAAAAAGGAAAAACATTACTTTTTAAATAATAAGGCGGAGAGCCTCAAGGCACGTCCGGACAGAAAGTATCTCAGATGGCGTCTGAGTCTACCGGGACGGCCGCCAAAGAAAATAAAGAAATGAGAGATGTTAAACATGGCTCAGGATCCACACCACCCCCCAAAAGAAAAATTATTTATAATAATAAAAGATTTTTCTTTTTACATCACTAAGTACCATCGCTTTGAAATCAATCATGTCCCAAGTGTTCCAAAATACACAACATCCTTATCACACAGGTGGTTTTTCAACAACTATAACAGTACACAAAATATGAGGGGGGAGGGTGATCGATATAACAATCACTTAAGCAATTGAGCCATATCAGAAAGAATACAGTTATAAAATGAAGTAATATATAAAAATAATCAGATCGCTTCGGCGATCGCAATATCAGGACAGAACTCCTTCGGGGTCCCCAAAGGCGCGCGTTCCTTTGACGATCCCTGGGCTTGTCATAATGGTATTACGGTTCGCCTGCGCGTTACAATGACAAGAAAAGTAGATAGAGACACGGACGAAAATCATAAACAAAAGACTTTCGCCCTTTGACGCCGAAGTCTGCCATTCTCCTTATACCCATCATGAAAGTGACGTATTAAAATAACAAAGAAGCGATATAATGTGTCCATTATTTATAGAATATAAATTCTCTACTGGCCGAATTCGCAAAAATACATATTTTTACAATAAATATTAAGTTACACAGAGTGTGTAGGCCTATTTCTTCTTGTATTATTTTCTTTCTTGAGCTCGTAAATTTGTACTTGACTCTGCCTCGGTCAAAATTGGTTCAATAATAGGCAGGTCAAGGAGACGCCATATGAATACTAGCTTCCTTGGATAACATAAGCAAATTATGATTGGCTAACCTACGCAGAAAAAGGACAACATTAATCACAGCAAATAAGAAGGTTACACAATAAATGGTTTCAATTGAGATATGTGAGCTCTGGATACGTCGGTGGGATTCTCCTTGGAGATCAATTCAACAGTGACAGGTGTTAAAAATCTAGTTATAGTTTTGGGCGTGCTCCAGCGAAGCATTAACTTAGCTGACTCCTTATTCTTGGCCGAACTCTGTGGGTGCAGGCGCACTAGCACGTCGTCATTCATCTGAAAACAAACAGGTTGCCTACCCTTGTTATAGCGAGACGCCACGCGATCTCGTGCCCTTTTCAGATGCCGTACAGCAACTTCCCATTTTTCTTTGACTGAGGTACGGCGGGATGGCGCAGCCAGATAATCTATTTTCCACTGAAGCTGAAGTGGATCAACAATACGCCTTCCTAAAAACAATTCCGAAGGGGTAGAATTCGTCGATTCATGAAGAGCAGTGTTAAATCCTAAGGAGAAAAACTGAAGATTTGCGTCCCAACGTGACTGATCTGCGTTGTGGAACGCACTCAAGCAAGCCTTCAAGTTACGATGAAACCTTTCAACGTGATTTGGCTGAGGGTGGTAGGGTGCCAAAAAGACATGATCAATTCCCCAAGAAAAACACATTGATCTAAAAGACTTGGACCGGAAAACGCTCGCGTTATCGGACACTAAAAACTTTGGAGGACCAAAAACACCAAAAATATGATTGGTCAAAAGCCTAACAGTGGTACGTGTCGTGATTTCCCTGACAGGAAATAACCATACAAATTTTGAAAATCCATCAACGACAGTAAGTATAGCTTTATGACCAGAAGATGACCTAACTAGGGGACCAAAATAATCTATAAACAGGCGCTCATTAGGATATGACATCGTGTCAGCGTGGTGAAGTCCAATGCGAGAATTCTTTGCTGGCTTAGAACGTTGACACGTAACACATTTTCGGACGAAAGCAAAAGCATCCGCTTTCAAATGAGGCCAGAAGAATTCCTGAGAGATTTTATGGAAAGTCTTAGTCATACCTAAATGTAATCCAAAACAGGATTCATGGAAATACGCCAAGAGCATACTTCGTATATTCTCTGGCACGAAAATCCTACATTTCGAAGATCGAGGAGCGGTATGCACTATAACATCATTGCGCAATGAAAACTCAGATACACCAGGATCTTTCCCGAGAATTTTTTCACGCAATGTGACACAAAATGGGTCATCTGCTTGGTACGTACGGATGTCAGTAAAAGACCATGGAATGTGTTGGAGAAGATTCACTGGCTCGGGGATCTCAACAATGGGAGGAGGTTCCTCAAACATGCGTGACAAACAATCCGCTACAACATTTTCACTGCCTCTGACGTGAATGATGTCAAAGCTGAAAGAGGATAGACGAAGAATCCAACGATTTATACGTCCCAATTTTTTGACATGCGAGCGCATCCAGGACAGAGCTTCATTGTCGGTATACACTATGAAATGCCGATGTTCTAGAAAAGATCTGAAACGTTCACAGCCGAATACGACAGCCAGACTTTCTTTCTCGAAAGTGGAATACCGGCGTTCGCAATCATTAAGCATCCGACTGGCAAAAGCGATGGGTGCCAAATTACCATTCACCAAATCAGATAAAGCGTCACGTTGACTCGTGAATAAAGTAGGAGGGATTAGAACAGCAGAGATACCAGAAAAATTACAAGGAACACTCGCTTCACAAGTATTAAAATGAAACCGCTCCTTGGATTTAAACAAAAAACTGAAGGAATGATCCGAAAAATCAAGCCTCAACCCTGCTTTGTGCATAAAATCAGAACCTAAGATCATAGGCGTAGATAAGTCATCCACCACATGGAAGTTCCAATCCCAAGAATAACCACATATCTTAATATGACATGTTACAACGCTAGAAACGGAAATAGATGACTTCACTGCAGAATAAAATTTTAAACCCCCATCTTGTGGACAAATCTGAGTAACAGGAAGCTGTTCCGCGATGGAGCGCTGAATAAATGAACGTGAAGCACCAGAATCCAGTAAAGCGGGTATCGACAATTTCTGAACACTTACAGGGACCCAAGGACAGAAGTTTCCAGTCGTGGAAATGTTCATTTCCCGGCGAACTTCATTGCATGGCCACTCCGGCGGGTCTAAACCGGGGACCCATGCTCGTTTCCCTCACGCGAAGCACATCTAGGACAGGCTATGTGCGTCACGTCACGAAGACCACATGTGTGACAAAACACACGAGAGGGCGCACGGCAGGAATTAAAATGATGCCCCAAACGATCACAATTCCAACATTTTATACGGTTATACATGTTCGGGTTTCGAGGTAACTGTTGATCCTGAGGAGCGGGATTCGCAGAAGAAGTAGCATTGGGAATACTCCCGACAATATGCGAGTGGGGACGGTTAACTGCCCGGTCCTCCTGACGAGATATTGAAGATGGGTGCGCAGTCCTCTGAATCTGGGATTCTGCGCATGCAGTCTCTGGAAACAAACTGTCAGAGGGGAGGGATGGGGGTACATATGACTTGCGCAGGCGCCGATTGAACTCGCATTCACGTCCTTGATCAACAATGTCAGCCACACTATACACACTGGACCGGCGTATGAAGGACTTGTACTCAGGTGCTAGATTTCTATACACAATATCAACAGTTTCAATAAGGGGAAGGGGCTGCGACAACCTACTTATTAAAGTCATTAGCCCAGTAACAAAATCGTCTACAGGCTCTTCCAAACCCTGGGTACGGCGATGAATTTCAGCCTTCAAGTCATGTTCAAAATCATAAGTCGTAAACCGCTCCTTTATTGACTTACAGAAATCAACCCACGAGATGAAAGATCTGTTGGTAAGTCGATACCATTTTAAAGCTAAACCACTCAACAATAACGGTAGGCAGACAACAATGTCGTCTGGTTCGAGGTCATAACAATGGCAGAGTTCACTGACCCTGTCTAAGAACTCAAATACAGAGGAAACTCCCAGTTCACCAGAAAATGAAATTCCCCACTTGGACACTATATTGGCTACGCCTCCCTTGCGATGGCCTTTCACCTCAGTCAATGGATTAGTGTCTTTCCCACAGACACTTTCAAACGATAGCAGATCATCGTCAGACTGAATGAGCTCCTTCTTCACGTTACAACCTGGGAGAGAATACATGGCTAAACTACAGAAGTACTGCTAGCTACAATTCAAAACAATAACTACAAATGTCTTGACTCCGTCCTGCGCCTGAAATGAGTACGAAACAAGAAGTAGGGTTGGTTAGTACATTACCAATGCTGGGGTTCGTTGTTAGGGTCCAACTCATTGCACTCTCCTTACAGTTTGTTATTTTTATGGTCCATACTCCTTGGAAGTTCACATTGACTCTCAATATTTGTTTGCATAGTATGCAATAAGGAACATGAAACAGAATAAAAACAACATTGAAAAATATGCAGCGAAATATTAAAATCCAATGGATATGGCTAAGCGACCAGGAGACTTAACCTCGCAACTGCTACCATCTGCACCGCCCTATTGAAATAAACATATTCTTGGCGTGCCTCCTAGCTGCATCACTGGAACCAACTAGAAAAGAAAGGAGTACGCAGTGGAAATGGATGTTAATTTCTGACCTGTGCTGGGCCCGTACTTGCAGGCCAGATGTGCCGAGCGACTCCAGACTCCGTGAAGGTGGTCCCACGACGAGTGGTAGGAATACCCTCCTGGTGCTAGACAGCTAGAATAAGTTAGGCCTAGGTTTGAAGAGAGAGAGAGAGAGAGAGCGAGCAGCCCGATCGCCAAACACTACTAAATAAGACACATGGGTAAAGAAATGGAAATTTAATGAATTGAAACCGAACACACAAAGAAACCCGGCCAGAATAACACACACAAAAAAAAGTACCCTAGGGGTCAAATACAGTCACTTTCAAACGGGAAGGATGATTATAAACAATAAATTACTTACGATAATAAATAACGTTAACAAATTAACTTCATACCTGTGCTCACTTCCGTGAAAACGATGTAAAAAGGGAGGAAGTAAATGATCAAGAGGCAATGGAGACGGTCGCTGGTCAACAACAATCACTTCTCAGCCTAGAGATGGATGGTTGTCATGACGACCACAAATAACAAGCATAGCAAAGATAAAACAAGGGCTGTGTGCGTGTCGCAGAGGCTGTGGCGAGCAATGGGGATGCGATCGAGCTGGCAGTCCCCAGAGAAAAGAAAAGCAAAACCAAAGATACTATAAGAAGAAACAAATGACGTCAGGTGTCCGTGAAATATATCATGATACATACACGCAATCAAACACACAAAATGCTAGCCGACGATGCAGTAATAAAACACAAAGCAACTCGTGCTTGTAGGTAGTCTAGCAAAACATGCTAAACCTATATGGTCCCCAACTTACGTTCCGAGTTCGAGCTGAATACGGTAAGGCCTACTTAAAGTTACCGCCGTGATCCAGTTGCCCGAAGCATGGAATGAAGGGAAAACATAAGGGCTAAAATATATGGTGTCATGCCTCGTGTTGGGAGAATGGTCGAAACGCCAACGTCCACAAACAACGGGAGACCCATTCGAAGATATGCCCAAATCAAAACAACTTCAATGCATCTGGCAGCAAGAAAAACATACACTCACAAAATCACTCCCAGATATATTTCACGGCACAAATAAAAGGTTAAACGAAGATTCAAACAAAATAAAACAGGAGACCGCCATTTCGATTGGTTCCACAGCAAATCCAAGCACACGACGAAGATCAAAAAGAAAAGTTAAATTTAGGAAATGAGCATAGTGGACACAAGGTTAGATGTGTTACTTACATGAGTAAATGGAAGGCTTCGGCATAATAACAATGTTAAATAAAAAGGAAAAACATTACTTTTTAAATAATAAGGCGGAGAGCCTCAAGGCACGTCCGGACAGAAAGTATCTCACATGGCGTCTGAGTCTACCGGGACGGCCGCCAAAGAAAATAAAGAAATGAGAGATGTTAAACATGGCTCACGTGGACAAATAATTTTCTTCATAACCATGTTCTAGTTGTCACAGTTTCAAATAAATATTACTTTTAATCTCAAATGAAATGACAATAGTCCATGTATTGTTAACACTTATGAAATAGTTGACTAAAACAGAACTTGTCAGTATTTCTAATGCAAAAACATAGATCCCAGTACTTCTAATGCTTAAAACATAGATAAAGCAATATAATTTTAAAAAATCTTGTCATTACTTAACATGACTATTGCCTTACCTCAAGAGTGTAGGCAGCATCATCAGTCACCATCATTTGCTCCTTAAGGTGATTTATAACAGCCTTACCAATCTCCAATTTATGAGCAGCACGGTTTAATTTTTGTCTTTCTATCCGAAGTTTTTTCTTTGCTTTGTCAACTGCCTCCTTGGCTGCCTTCATGAAAGCTGTAGCTTTAGTTGGGGACTTAACCATCTGTGCAGTATAATCGCCAACATAACTTCTTCTGAAAGTTCTGCTCCTTTTTGGCGGAGATTCATTCTCTTCCGAAAGGGCACTAAAATAAAGAAATGAAAATGTAAGCAAAAAGTCTGTCATGGTAAGTGTGATATATGAAAGAAGTAACATGACATCTGTAATCTACAGTATAACATTCCAATCTGAATATAATAATAATATTATATAATATTCAGATGGGAATGTTATAGATTACAGATGTCATGTTACTGAATATAAACTATATAGGCCTATATTTTATTTTCAGTGAAATGAACCGAAAGAAAAAGCTACTTACTCAGAACTAGTAGATGCAACAGGTTCCATCGTAACCTTCCTCTTGACAGGAGATTTCCTCTTCCTCAGAGCTGGCATCAGGTGGGGTGGAAAATTGAAGATGGAAGGTACTGCATTTTGCTTCAGTTTTTCACCAACACCAAATGCCTCAGTATCGAAAGATTCTAAGGAAAAATGTTTGGAGCATATTCGAGAACCTTTGCTGGGATTGAAATTTTCTCTCCTTAAAGCATGATTCCATTGCTTCTTTCTGATATCATCCGCTGGGAAGCTAAAATAAATTAAAAGCCTTATATAGAAAAATAACTGACACACATTGATAATTGATAAATTTATTGATTGATTTTTAAGAGACTAAATCATAAGAATGAATGGAAACTTTTTAAGTTACGAAAAGGAAGGTTCCTTGATGTTGTGATGGTCCTAATTTTGCTTTATAGGCCTAGGCCTCTTCAGTGGAGTAAAGGATAGGGTAATTTTTAATAATCTGTAATAAATTCCAGCATTTACTTGTTAAATTATTTTTCTTTCATGTTTCGGAGTTAAGAGGTAAAGTAAAGAAATGCAAGTAGAGAAGGCAGAATTTTAGGGTTATTTTACAGTGAATTAACTTACCGTATATACCCGAATGTAAGACGAGGCCTGGTTATAAACTGCCTCTTACAGATTTTTTTCAAATAAATGCTCGCTAACTCATAACTTGCAGAATATATGCCCTCAAAGTCGTGCTTTCATTTTTATAACGGCTCGTGTTATCGGAAATCCCTCTGCCCGCTTTTCCAAGACATAGGCCTACTCTATAATTTCTTTGTTCAAATTTCTTTGTTCAAGAATGGGAGACGTTATTATATTAAGATACATTGATCACTCATTTCCTGCTCGTAAAACTGACAGGTTCTTGTAAAGATTGCTTTAGAACATATATCCGTATGCTTTCGAACATATAACTTATCCGCTTAAAATGACGTGTATGCGTAAATCCTAACCTCAAACTGTACGCTATTCGTATATGCATGGTAATTCAACATAACAAACCATATTTTAATCTTCATTAACGCATTGATTTGTTGCGAATTACAAGATGCCAACACCACATACTACTTTGCAAATAATAACAATTTAAAAAAAAAAATTAATATACCGTAAGACGACCCCAAATTTTTATAACACAAAACGTGGGGAAAAAACTCGTCTTACATTCGGGTATATACGGTACTTACCTATGGAAAGAAATGCCCGATCCTTTTCTAATCGTCTCCTTACATCCATACGCGGCACAGTAATACACCATTCTGGCTTAGTACAGTAATGAATAGAATAGCCCAATTCTAGCATCACGTGTAGTATTTCAATGCTCTAATCTAAACTATACGCAGTTCCCTTTAGTCAGCTGATCGAGATGTTGGTTTCAACAAAGTGATGTCATCAGCTATCAATTGGATTCATGATCTAAGATTATGAGTCTGCGCGCGCTTGACGTCTATGATCCAATATGGCAGCCACCTTGTTTCTTTATGTCCGCATGTTGTGATTTATTTTTGATCATTTTGCGCTCTGACGCATTTGAGTTATTTATCGTGATATGTTAAGTCTATTAATATTTCTACTGTAGTAACAGTTCAGTAGCAATCTATCTAGGACTTCGTAAAGTTGTAAGTAGTACATTTGTCGCAAGAAGGCATGCCATCCTGTAGGCCTATTTCTAATTTTAGTGAAAGTGATGAATATGATGTTTCTGGATCTTCAGATAGTGCACCAGAGAATGATGAAGCTGTGCCATTGCCAATGGGCCCACAACAGTTCCTGGAATAAAAGAGTCTATCTGTTGCGTGTGTAGTATGAAATCACATAGGCGTAGAGCGAGAACAGCGTGTTGTAAATGTAGCAGAGGCCTGCATTTAGATTGTGTACCAAAACATAAGTGCAACATGATCAAATGAAATTTATCATGAAGTTCTGTTGGAAGATTTTTTTAATAAATTAGGGTATTTCATACATTGTACATTTTATTATTATTATTGATATTGATTTTGTATGTTCTTCTCAATTTCTGAATTATTTTTGCAGTAAAAAATAATGCTACTAGGCACAGTTCTCTCAAATGATCACTATTCCTCTCCTAATTTGATAAAATATCCAGCCGTTGACAGTTACACTGTTGGTGTGTTTCACTCTACATGATCCATGTTTTTGGAAATCGACTATATAAAGCTCAAATACCACTCACTCACTCACTCACTCACTGATTCATTCATTCATCCATCACGAAATCTCTGAAACCACCGAACGGATTGGAATGAAATTTGGTATGCAGCTTCCTCAAGGGCCGCAAACGCCCACTAAGAAAGGATTTTTTGATATTCAGGTTCTAAAGGGGTGTTAAGGGGGTAGACCTGCATTTCATTGAATAGCAATATCTCCCGATTGGTCTCCTTGGGGGATGTGATACTCGGCATATAAACTCATCATTAAAAAAAGAAGACACGTGTCTGAGGGTTTTTCGATGTGGTGTATATTATGAGGTGAAAGGGGTGAAAAGTGGGGGTTGAAGGATTCCTAACGGAGCGTGTATCCCTTAAAGACATAGGCCAGGAGTTTGAAACTCAGCGGGAAAAAATCAGCATAAAAAATAAGTAAATAGGTGTTTGACTGTTATTTTTCATAAATCTAATTTAAGGGGCCCATGGGGGGGAACGTAATATGTGTGAGTGTAAAATTATACATGGCCTATGTTGTAGACAATAACACATTACATCTTTTTTGTCTCTTGCTATTTCATCATACGACGAATACTTAGGGAGTTATTAATGATTTTGTATTGTTTGGCCGGAATTTTCTAAGTCCCAGGAATGACATAAAAATTGATTCGAATGAAAATTCAAAAAATAGTTTTTTTTTAATACTTTTATTATATTTTTCACGTCTTTTAGGGTCCGAAACCAACATGATATTTTGATGTTTTTTTTTTTTTTTTTTTTTTTCGTCCCATGCATTTTTGGTTTCAGGTGATAGAATTATTTTCCACTAGGACCCATGCTTATCTATCAATTTAACTAATGTTATAACAGGATTGCAAATGTTATTGCGGGCGAAGCCACGGGTAACAGCTAGTTAATTTATAAATTGCAATGTAGGCCTACTATAACAGTATAAATCGCTATATTTGATACTAAATATGAGTTAACATTAATTATCTTCACTTTTACACTTTTGATTTAGTGTACAATGTGCTAATTCATTTCAAATCATTACTTTTTTTTTTAATATAATATTGTGCACAGTATTCCATGAAATATTTTAGTCAAATGTAAGTCACATGTTTATAGTCCTTGGAGTATATCTAGCTAACATACCAAATTGTATTTCCATACCTTTTAAACTGAGGCTTTTATTAATTTTTTATGCAGTGATGCACAATCCATTGAAACATGCCTGGCATTCTATGCATATGGTCGGCATCCAAAGGGTTAAGAAATGCGCATGATGAAGTTTTTAAAAATCTTGACGAGAATCCATTTTTTATTTTATTTATTAATTTATTTATTTTATAGGAAAAAATGCCTTTAGTTGTGTTGTAAGAGTCCTTTGATTATTCTGTGTTTTGGTTAGCAAAATATTTTTTATTCTCATCAATTTACATTTAATTGGTCTACTATTACAATAATAGGTTTTTTATAGCCCCCACACCTTGAAATTCACTTACAGTGGTCTATTCTTCTTTTATTTTATTTTTATTTTTTTAAGAAGGGAAAGAAACCTTGAAAATTGTGTTTTTTGAGCCTTGAAAACCTTGAATTGACACCCTGGTTCTTCGCTTGCAACCATACCACTATGAAACGAATCCCATCGACAAGGTATGAGCACAAGTGAAGACTATATAAAATTGAACTACGTCTCATACAAGAAACAAGAAATGAAGAATTTAATTTCGGCTGCATACCACCACATGCCACGCAAACTGCGTGTACCACACACAAAATCAACTGTAGAAAGCAGATGATGAGGAACAATTTTTGACAATCTAGTCATCTTCTGTTTCTTCTTGTTATTCTTCCTCTTCTCCTTTCACTTTCGAAGATAGCCAACGTCCAACGTGTTCCAATTTGGCGGAAACTGCACCATCCAGGGGCACAAAGGAACTTATGGAAGGAATAGTACCACTACCAGAGGATAGTGGAGAGGCCCAAAGGTATGTGATATATATTAACTGTCAATTTCCTGCTATTATTATATTCGTGAAAAGTGTCATATCATAAATTATTGTAATCTATTAGATTCCAGAAAGTGTAATATTAATTTATTTATTTACTAGCAACCCGACCCGACTTCGCCCGGGAACAGTTATGAATGCATTATGTGATAAGCTTTTTTTTTTCTTTTTTTCCAATGTCAATGAACAATAATATCCGTTTTACATCTCGGTATGATGGGTCAAAATCACTGACTGTACTATAAATTATTTTATCATGGAGATGCATGTGCAACCAATTCTAGTCAGACGTAATTTAAGAATGGCGAGGCGCATGAAACACATATCTTCCTTCCCTCCAATCTTAACTTGACTGTGAATTTTACGGAATGAAAAGTTCACAGGCGAAATGAAGAAAAGCAGAGTTGCACTGCTAAGGAAACTCCAAACAGAACCATTCTTCTCTAAAGTTTTTAACTCAACACGACTCGACGGTTAGCTGCTGGCTGTATCTGGGGCAATAAGCTCGTCCGCTAGCTAAGCTGTAACTGGGGTGATGACTCGCCCCCAGCTAGCTCGTAAACTGTAGCCTGAGTAATTGAATGGAGATTGCTGGAAGAAATGAAAATGTAAAAAGACTTATAGTAGGAGATGTATTGAAGATAGAGATATGTTCTCCCAGGCATTTTTGTAGAACTTTTCATGCTGAACAATTCCTACACTCATAGTATATAGATATAATTAACGGTTTGCCCAGCGTAACGTAAGCTTAAAAAGCGCACGGACGCCAGGTTTTTTTCGACCTTTTCACTGAAATCGTTAGTGCTTGACTACCCTTGGTCATAAATAAATTATTTTCTACAGAAACCTTCCCCGAAATATCCTTTACAGAATGGTGGAAACCGCATCAAAGTCCATTCAGTGGATCTCGAGATTACCCGTGACATCCAAGAATCAGGGACTTAGGCAAATAATCTCTACATAGCATAAAACAATCATCATCATCTTGCACAGTTTCCAGCCACTGGCCGGGTCTGTTTGGAACACAATCAGTATAATTTATTATAATATAATCCCCCTTCCATCCAATCTTAAATTGACTGTGAATTTTGCGGAACGAAAAGTTCACAGGTGAAATGAGAGTTCACGTTGCACTTCCAGGGAATGGCGAGGTGAAAGAAACATAAAACCCCCTCTCGTCCAATCTTAACTTGACCGTGTTTCTCAGGCGAAATGAAGTAAACCTGAGTTGCACTTCCAGGGAAACTCCAAACACAACCACCCTTCTCAGAAGTCTTAACTCAACACGACTCAGCGGTTTTCTGCTGGCTGTATCTGGGGCAATAGGTTCGTCCCCTAGCTAGGCTGTAACAGGGATGATCGGCTCACCCTTAGCTAGCTCGTAAACTGCCGCCTCAGTAGTTGAAAGGACACTGTAGGAAGAAATTAAAACATTTATAGTGGGTGATGTATTGAAGATAGACATAGCTCTCGTGGACTATTTTGTAGAACTTTTCATGCTGAACAATTCTTACACTCATAGTTTTTAGATATTTTTAACGGTTTACCCAGCGTAAGCTTACAAAGCGCACTGACGCCAGGTGTTTTTTTTTTTTTTTTCAGACTATTCCACTGAAAAGTTTACTGCTCGGGTTCCTTTGATCATAAATAAATTATTTTCTACAGAAATCATCCTCGAGATGGTTCTGAACCCATAGGAGTCTGCGGACCACTCAGCATGAAATTTTATCATGTAGGAACCCCCCCTCCAAATACACCTTATCAGTTGTAACTCTTCCTCAATAACACTTAATTAAAGATATTTCAATTCAAAACCTGACAAGTCATCGCCGAGAATACATTCGGACGATTCTCGTCCAATGCACATTGTTTTCGAAATCCCCATTTTTTGGCCACTTTTTTTATTCGTGCTGGTGGACCCTTTTCTCCCGTGGACCACTCCCGAGGCACTCGCGAACCGCATCAAAATCCTACACTCATAGTATATAGATATATTTAACTGTTCTTGAGTTTACCCGTAACATCCAAAAACTAACTATTGTAGAGATTTACTTATTGATTGATTGATTGATTGATTGATTGATTGATTGATTGATTGTAAGGCTTGTAATTTCTCTGATAGCATGTAAGTTAATAGGCCAGTAGTTGTGCTGGTTGACGAGGCAAGGAGTCACATACCAGTACTGAAACACACTTAATACATCAATACATGGAACAAACTGTAGATATAATCACAAATATATACGAACACAATAACTATTCAACAATGAATAAGGCATGTCTATGATGCCACGGAAGTGTGCAAGAGTCCGCTGTAAGGTAATGAGTAGCTGGCATGTCCATGTTCCATGTGTACGTAGACTGTCGACAATAGCCATTGACCCTCATTCATGCCGCTGCTTGACCGTGCTGGTCTTAGAAGGGCAGCCAACTCAATGCAACAGAAAATTCTTGAGTGCACACGGGGGGGATAACTAACACAGTAAAACACATAATATATATTTAATTATATATAAACAAGAAGTCCAGTCACAACATGACTTGAAGCGCCGGGAGTGTCAGAGGACATGTTCGGCTCGCCATAGGTTGTAACTGCTTCAAGCAAGTTCCGTTCAATTTCAAGTCGCTCCAACTTTCGCCACCAGGTGTCACTGATACCGTTTCAACGAAACCTAACCTAGAACTTTAGCTTCACACAGGTATAGTCTGTGGAAGGATCTTTAACATGCCATATATCTATGACATGGGACCGCCGGCTTTACCTCCCCTCCGAAGGAAGGCATACTGAAGGATTTAAACGCTCTTAAAAAATCGGACAACTTCGGCCGGTTTGAAACCTCTATTTTGGGCACAGCAGTTCAGCATGCTACCAAGTATGCCACCAAACCAGTGTAATATTATAACATATTATAATATATGTGATTAATTTAAAATTATAAATTATTATAGAGTGCACATTAAGATTGTGCTCTCTGCTTTGGTTGGTTGGCCGGTCGGTCGGTCGGTCGGTCGGTCGGTCGGTCGGTCGGTTGGTCGGTTGGTCGGTCGGTTGGTTGGTTGGTTGTTTGGTTCCTTAGTTTAGGGGTACTTCGGGTATGTGTAGAAATTGTCTGATAAAATTGGTGTTGATTGTGATGTCGTCTGCATTAGTGTGTGTTAACTGTGAATCAGGCAGGACTGCTGACGATTAATTTTTTCAAGTAATTCCTACCTTTGCTACCGTCCAGGACACATAGCTGCATACGTGGCTACTAAATGACATTGCAATCGGCACCAGGTGGCGATGGATCTAAAATATGAGTTATTAAACTAACCTACAAATTTTAGCTTCTAAAAGTGTAGTTAGAGGAAGGTTGTTTTTCATGCCATAAATCTGACATGGGACCGCCGGCTTTACTAGCCCTCCGAAGGAAGGCATACTGAGGGATTTTTAACGCTCTTAAAAAACCTGATGACTAGGGCAGGGCAGGGTACCCGTGATCTTGGGCATAGAAGCTCAGCATGCTACCAAGTACGTCACCAAAGCCGCACTAAAATAGGAAGGCGCCAATTTTAACTTGCTGAAAGATCTCTCACAGCTTGCAATAGAGACAGCAACGGGTATAATTCGGAAAAACGCTCTCCTTCATAATCAACAATGAATTGTGGAAATTCTTCAGGCCTAGATATTTTCATGTTTGATTGAACCAAGAGGGGCATTTTGCAATCAAGAACTTCTTCATATAGCTTTTCTCCATCAACATCACATTTGTAGAACTAGGCAAATTTAGTACACTTAGTTTTATAACTCTTGTATCAGCGTTTTAGCACAGACGCTCATGTCTAGCAAGAAGCGCAACTATTCATCAGTATCTTGTGAACAGGTAACCTATCAGTGATTTTGCTATGAAGACAGTGAACTGTTGCCTTCATGACTCTTTCAATATTTTTGTCTGGCTGTTAGAGCAGCTTCATCCGATGATTTATTTATTTTTCTCTTAGGTTCTGATTGTAGTCCAATAATACATCCCACCCTTCACAGAGTGTGTCAATTTTTGAAGGATTAAGATATCAACACATCCCTGTCATCATGAAAGTAATTTTGGAAGGCTTTGAAGTGAAGAGTGGCATTGTGAAAATCATGATGTCTCTTCTTTACAGGATCAAATGAGTAGTTCATTCCAAAATCTTAGTCATATCAGAAAATCATAAGTTAACATACGAGTGTTCAATTGTCGGGCATCGCTTCTAGTATTACTGGTCTCGTTTGAATTATCATTAATGCTTTGTTACTTGATGTATTTCGTTGTGGAAGTTGTTTACAGGTTTCGTAGCTTCTGCGCGTGCACTCCAACTTGTTAAAGATTCTGACTTATGAACCACAGACATTGTAATATTCAGTTTTTCCCAGCCAGTGAGTTGTATGTAGATGCTGAAAAAAGAACTTCAAGTTCCAAAAAAAAAAACTATCCAAGTTAGGCAGTTATCATCACAAATTACAAACACTTCTATTCTTTGCTGCATGCCACTTTTGATTCCAGCCATCACAGCAGCATTGCTATAACATTGAGATCGACAGTCTTCTAGCTCCGTGTTATCTTTCTCCAATAGCTTTGGTATGGATAAAACCAAGGAAGGGTTCTCGAACACGGGCAGTTCTTTTCCTAAACTCAACATCCTCATAACTATTTCTAAAAATTGTTCATGGTGTCCTCTATGAGAAGTAGAATGAAACAACACTATAATAATAATAATGTATGGCCTTGGTGCCGGATGCAAGCTTTGTTATTTGGCACCCAGAGGGCAGCTTGCATGTTGAATTTAGTTGTTTCTTGAAGCACTATGAATGTCAAAGAGGTTAGATATCTACGCTCCTTGACAGCATAGCGCTTTCTAGTCGAGATAGAAGGAACATTGTGTTGGCGGAAAATCCCGAGATTAATTTTGCCATTATGAACACGGCCTACTGAATTCAAAAGGGTACTTTAACATGCCAACATCGTATGACATGTGTATCGTGATTGTAGCCGCCTTTCAAAAATCACTTGCCACAGCGAGGAGCAAACATGCATTCATGGGGTCGGTAGACCAACACGATAACCACTCGCCCACTGTGGTGTGGCAACTTTGTTTTTCGAATATCCTTCTGCAGACTGTGGTGAAAGTCATCACATGGATTAACTTATTTTTGACACTAGGAGAAAGATATGTTGCGGATCCAGGGTGTATCTCCAAGGTATAGACGAGTTCTCCTATAATAGGGTTATAAAGAACGGGTAACTTCACTAATGCCAGGAAATTACTGTGCCTGTGCAATGATCATAGTCTGATTGCAAGCGACTTTTTGTGTCCTCTTGAAGCCAGATTCTGTGTCGGAAGATACTTGATGCAGGGAAGTATTCTGTTCATTGCATCGTGCCATTTTTGTATGCCCCTTTCAATTTGTGACAGTAAAGTGGAGGTGTTATATTTGCTCCAGGCCAAGCAGGAAAACCGAATTTGATGATGATGATGATGATGATGAATATTGCTGTAAGAAAAATTTACACTCATATTAACTCATCCTCATCAAGTAAAATAGATGCAACAAAGTCAAATAAGTTGCTTTGAATCTGAACAAATAGGGCATCCATAGCCCCTTAAGCATTTTGTAAGATAAGAAAAATATTCTCTAAACTCAACCCTTAATGATCTCTAAAATGGTATAGTGGAATCTAGAGTGATTAGAACTCAGTAAGGGCATCCAGTCAGATATGAACCCATGACACCCAGCTTAGTAAGTAAAAACGCTTGACAACTCTGCTAGCGAACCATTCTCACAAGGCAATAATAGAACTGCAATATAATCCCAAGCCAGCCCATCTTAAAGAGAAGTAAATGAGAAAGAATAAGTAAAAGCAGAAGGAAGGGTAAGTAAAACACTTGAGAGAAATCTCCACTTTAGAAAGTAAGGAATGTAGGTGAATAGACAGTGTCATGGTATTGGCTTTCACGGCCTTTAGTGTCTTTTAGTGTCATTATACTTTTAAAAAAAAGTAACACTGTGTCTGAAAGAATACCCAGTAAAATAAAAGCTAGAGAGTTAAAGTAATTATATAGAATAGCAGTTGAATGGTAGGCCTAATGAAGAGTTTCCTGAACAAAAGAAAATGTATAATTTGTTCCCACATTGTGTCACAGAAAGAAAAAGTGAAAACTTGTATAATAAGGTCTATAAATCAGATTCAAAGTGCTCATACCGTAGTGAATTGTCAAAAATGAAAACTTTGGACGTTTCAAATAGAAAGCGTTGAGTCTTTTTTGTACTTGGTCTTTGAAACTTGCACTTCCTTTCCTGAGACAAAAAGGTTGATCATCCTAACCCTTCACAATACTCTTACTTCATTGTAGTGAGCAAAGTTTGCCGTTTAGAGGATCGCAGTTTAAGAGGAAAATGTAATAACATTAAAGGTGATACCCTTCACCAGAAATGAAAACAAACTCGTCATTGAAATCTATAGTTGTGGAGTAAATTGCAATAACTTGACGGTCTGTGAGGTACTTCTAACATTGTAATGTACAGGAAGAAATACATGTTAGCAGAGCACTTTGTGGTGTAGAAGGTACATTGTAGGCAATCACCCTGGAAGTTGGCTCAACCGAAAAAAATTCAGGCAAACATGGTCCGGAGACAAAACCGAGAAGAGGAGGATTCTAATCTACTGATGCTGATAAGAGAGTTAAGGACCTGAACAGGTTGGGTATCTGCCTCCACCTTGGCCATCCTGTAAGTATTGTGATTGGTACAAGTTAAGGAAACTGCTGGGGTTGTGCCGTGGCTGCCTCGCACCTTAGTAACAAGACATTGTAATAACTCTTCTGTTTTTTTTTTATTTTATTATTTGTGCCGGGAATGTCCAGGGACATGTTAGGCTCGCCAGAATTGGTAGCTGCTTGTATGCGAACACCCATGGGGTAGGGGCGAATGACTTCGTAGTTGAGCCCCTTAAAACAATAAGTACTACTACACCCATGGGGCTACAAGTACCGCTGTGTGTAGAGTGTTGTAGTGGAATTGGTAGAAGCTGTGGCCTATAGTTAGGGACCAACCCCGGCATTTGCTTGGAAGTAAGATGGGAAACCACAGAAGACCACTTGTACAATTCACTTGGTTGAAAACTCCTTGCCTCCCAGAAGTGAGTGACTGCCTGTAGCCACATTGCAATACCTTAGGGTATCGGGACATCTTCTATAATCAGTCGTGTACAAGGGGATATACTCTTATCAGAGTTAAGAGGGGCAGATGACCTCGTAGTTTCGTCCCTTAAAACAATAACTAACTCATCACTATGGTGAATGTACGGACTCACCCTATCCATTTTATGAGAAAGCTGGATATGTCTCACAATTTTTTTTGTTTTGTTTTTGTCATTGAGACTGATTCTCATCGGTGTACCAAGAGATTGGCACTGGTGAAATTGCACTTTACTTGAGTTTTTAGATGAAATAAATAAAAACATAACGAACATACCATTGTAGTATACAGTGATAAGGGCCCTACAAAAACTTATGTGTAGTAAGGGTCTTCAAGAATAAAACACCGACAGGTCACACGAATAGAAATATAACTTCATCCCAATCCGCTATATTACAAATACAAACCCATGTTCGGGCCTTATAACAGACAGGACTAAAGGTCACGTGAAAGTAGAGATCCGAAACACAACCTATGGAAAAGAATATGTTGTGAGTAGCTATTAATCCACAACTATTATTGAATGAGCGTGCGCCGTGTCGTAATTTAAGTACAAGTCAGCGAAAAATAGCAATAAACATGAGTACGGTCGCAGTCTTAGGTAATGACAGCAGTGCAATGCTCGGCTGAGTTCGGAAAAAAGTCGTTCCCATCGCTTGTAAGAGGCGCGAAGCATGCGTATAATTTTAAAATGAAACCTAATGGAATATTTAAATGTATAATCTTGTTTCACTTTCATTGCCTTCAAAAGAGGATAACCGAACGGGCGACAGAAATTGAACCCTAGGTCGCCTGCTACACCGTCGATACTCAATACTTGCTGGAGGTCCAGCGAGCGGCAAGACGAAGCAGTTCCAGACCCTGCCGACAGATCGCTCTGTCGGGTCTATCCAGGTATCTGGCGTAATAATTACGGCCTAATTAGTATAAAATGACCAATCCACCAGAGTAATTAATAGTTCCTAACTTTAGAAATATTCAATTAAGAATCTAGGGTAGAGAACGATACGACTGAGGTAAGACGAAGAGTTGAAACCGAATTCTTGTAATGCAACTCCCCCCGCGTGCGGTGTTCGCCTGTGCATTCTCGGACTTAGAATGCCAGAGCCGAAAACGGAGGTGGGGTCGGGGAGCGCAGCGTAGGTGGCCCCCCATATGACTGTGTACGACGGGCGGTAAAATGGGGCTACTCGTTACTAGGTACCAAGGGGTTTGTCGATAGTTCCGAGGACCTTGCTTTGCCGGCGGAAGTTAAGGGTGAGAGTGAGTGTGCGGTACCAGGAAGTGGTGGAACGTGCTTCTAGACTCCCTTATGAGCCCGGCGCCCGTTAGTTTGTTGGTCGGATGTCCAACGAGCGGAAAAGCATACTTACCTGGCGTAGGGGTTACCGTGATCAATAAGGCGGTTCCCCCAGGGTGAGGCCCTTGCATTGCACTTCGCTTGGGTTGACCCCTGCGAATACCCCAAATGTGGGTATCTCGGGCGCGTAATTTTTGGTAGTCGGGACTGCGTTCGCGCTGTCCCGGGAATTAAATAACAAAACACAGAATCGAACCAAGAAACTCCCCTGTAGGAGTGGAAGAGGAGTCTGAATTTCAAGAAAGACCCGAGAGATAGAAAAAAAAAAAAGCAGTTTCGAACCCAGTACCGGTCCCTGTGAGAGCATAGTGTTAGTGGCGCTGTAGGAATTTAAAGGAAGAAGAAGAGAGAAAAAAAGAAAGAAAAGCCGTTTTGGAGCAACTAGCCCTCCCTGAGGGAGCGTAGCGTAGCGTTTGTGGCCCCCCTTCGCAAGACCGCTGTTGAAGGGGTAGCGGGAAGAGAGATATTTTTAATAAGAAGAAATTGCACGCTTTAGCCGTGTCGTATAACCATCGAGGCCCGTGATTGGGAATGATAATTTCCGTAGGTTCACTACTAATTTTATTACGGTTTTCCGTAGTTGCCTCGCGTAGGAGGAAAGCGCTCGCCCGAGCTTTAAGAGCTGGGAGTCGCTGGTCGACGTTACTCTGGTTTCCCTTCAGATCGTATAAATCTTTCGCCTTTTACTAAAGATTTCCGTGGAGGGGAACACTGATGAGTCTTTAAATAATTTTTTTGTGCGGTCTAACTGAAAAGTTGGACCCGAAAATATAAATGAACGTTAAGAAAAACTCTTCCCGGCCCGGAGGGCCGGCTCAATTTACCTTCTTCTTCTTCTTCTTCTTCTTGTTCTGTTTTTGAATTCATTTTATTTTACACAACACACTCAAGTACACGGGTCAAACCCGTGTTCTTGTGTGTGTTGTATACTCCATTTACCTTTTTTTTTTTTTTTCTCTTCTTCTTCTTCTTACACAACACACTCAAGTCATTTACTTTTTTCTTCTTCTTCTTACACAACACACTCAAGTACACGGGTCAATCCCGTGTACTTGGGTGTGTTGTATACTCCATTTACGTTTTTTCCTTCTTCTTCTTCTTCTTCTTACACAACACACTCAAGTACACGGGTCAATCCCGTGTACTTGGGTGTGTTGTATACAATTTCTGTATAGCAATGAATTAGTAAGTGACACTAGGATTTTATACATACTTACCTTATGATCTGGACGTTTGAAAAGCTAATAAAGAGTGAGAAATGGTAGGGTGCTAGTATTGACTGGATTTTGTTTTGTTTTAGTCTTTGTTTATTGTTATCTTTATTACTTTTTCATTCATTTACAGTAGTACAATGATTTTGAGCAATAGAAGTTATTGAATTTTTTACAACAAATGGCTTCTATATAATGCATACAATAAAATTGTAAATTTCCAACCTGTTCACAGAACATTAAAGCCTACTTTTGGCAATTACAACAAGTTAGTGTTGTTTCCATGTTTTCTTTGTTTGATTTATTAAAGGTGGGCCGATCCCGACTGTACTGCAATGCCGGGCCAACCCGTGACAGAGGTGGAGCAAGCCCCTAGCACTCCGTCGATTGCCAAAAATAAGTTTAATATTCTGGTCCAGCGATGCTGGACGTATCAGATATTAAGCTGATAAGAACAGATACTACACTTTGATCTTAGCCAAGAGGCCGAGAAGCGATAACGTAAAATTTTTAGGCTTCCTCGCACACCACGTAGATTTTGTCCTTTCGAACCTCTCTGTACCAGGAACCTCGGTCAGACGCGATGACAATAGCTGGTTGGCAAGGCGACACTCCCTGAATAATGGCGGATTTCGCAAGTCAGATCTTGCGCCAGGTAACGGCCTTTCAAGTTTTGGCGGGAAGGAATGACGTGGTGTGTGGTAGGGGCGCGACCATCGCAGCGATTGAAACATCGAAGAGGGCCAGGCGGAGTCCTCTGTCGGTAGTGCGTCGCAAGCACGAGAGCCGGGCTGTTGGGTTAGCAGCGGCGGCCCATATGACTGTGTACGACGGGCGGTAAAATGGGGCTACTCGTTACTAGGTACCAAGGGGTTTGTCGATAGTTCCGAGGACCTTGCTTTGCCGGCGGAAGTTAAGGGTGAGAGTGAGTGTGCGGTACCAGGAAGTGGTGGAACGTGCTTCTAGACTCCCTTATGAGCCCGGCGCCCGTTAGTTTGTTGGTCGGATGTCCAACGAGCGGAAAAGCATACTTACCTGGCGTAGGGGTTACCGTGATCAATAAGGCGGTTCCCCCAGGGTGAGGCCCTTGCATTGCACTTCGCTTGGGTTGACCCCTGCGAATACCCCAAATGTGGGTATCTCGGGCGCGTAATTTTTGGTAGTCGGGACTGCGTTCGCGCTGTCCCGGGAATTAAATAACAAAACACAGAATCGAACCAAGAAACTCCCCTGTAGGAGTGGAAGAGGAGTCTGAATTTCAAGAAAGACCCGAGAGATAGAAAAAAAAAAAAGCAGTTTCGAACCCAGTACCGGTCCCTGTGAGAGCATAGTGTTAGTGGCGCTGTAGGAATTTAAAGGAAGAAGAAGAGAGAAAAAAAGAAAGAAAAGCCGTTTTGGAGCAACTAGCCCTCCCTGAGGGAGCGTAGCGTAGCGTTTGTGGCCCCCCTTCGCAAGACCGCTGTTGAAGGGGTAGCGGGAAGAGAGATATTTTTAATAAGAAGAAATTGCACGCTTTAGCCGTGTCGTATAACCATCGAGGCCCGTGATTGGGAATGATAATTTCCGTAGGTTCACTACTAATTTTATTACGGTTTTCCGTAGTTGCCTCGCGTAGGAGGAAAGCGCTCGCCCGAGCTTTAAGAGCTGGGAGTCGCTGGTCGACGTTACTCTGGTTTCCCTTCAGATCGTATAAATCTTTCGCCTTTTACTAAAGATTTCCGTGGAGGGGAACACTGATGAGTCTTTAAATAATTTTTTTGTGCGGTCTAACTGAAAAGTTGGACCCGAAAATATAAATGAACGTTAAGAAAAACTCTTCCCGGCCCGGAGGGCCGGCTCAATTTACCTTCTTCTTCTTCTTCTTCTTCTTGTTCTGTTTTTGAATTCATTTTATTTTACACAACACACTCAAGTACACGGGTCAAACCCGTGTTCTTGTGTGTGTTGTATACTCCATTTACCTTTTTTTTTTTTTTTCTCTTCTTCTTCTTCTTACACAACACACTCAAGTCATTTACTTTTTTCTTCTTCTTCTTACACAACACACTCAAGTACACGGGTCAATCCCGTGTACTTGGGTGTGTTGTATACTCCATTTACGTTTTTTCCTTCTTCTTCTTCTTCTTCTTACACAACACACTCAAGTACACGGGTCAATCCCGTGTACTTGGGTGTGTTGTATACAATTTCTGTATAGCAATGAATTAGTAAGTGACACTAGGATTTTATACATACTTACCTTATGATCTGGACGTTTGAAAAGCTAATAAAGAGTGAGAAATGGTAGGGTGCTAGTATTGACTGGATTTTGTTTTGTTTTAGTCTTTGTTTATTGTTATCTTTATTACTTTTTCATTCATTTACAGTAGTACAATGATTTTGAGCAATAGAAGTTATTGAATTTTTTACAACAAATGGCTTCTATATAATGCATACAATAAAATTGTAAATTTCCAACCTGTTCACAGAACATTAAAGCCTACTTTTGGCAATTACAACAAGTTAGTGTTGTTTCCATGTTTTCTTTGTTTGATTTATTAAAGGTGGGCCGATCCCGACTGTACTGCAATGCCGGGCCAACCCGTGACAGAGGTGGAGCAAGCCCCTAGCACTCCGTCGATTGCCAAAAATAAGTTTAATATTCTGGTCCAGCGATGCTGGACGTATCAGATATTAAGCTGATAAGAACAGATACTACACTTTGATCTTAGCCAAGAGGCCGAGAAGCGATAACGTAAAATTTTTAGGCTTCCTCGCACACCACGTAGATTTTGTCCTTTCGAACCTCTCTGTACCAGGAACCTCGGTCAGACGCGATGACAATAGCTGGTTGGCAAGGCGACACTCCCTGAATAATGGCGGATTTCGCAAGTCAGATCTTGCGCCAGGTAACGGCCTTTCAAGTTTTGGCGGGAAGGAATGACGTGGTGTGTGGTAGGGGCGCGACCATCGCAGCGATTGAAACATCGAAGAGGGCCAGGCGGAGTCCTCTGTCGGTAGTGCGTCGCAAGCACGAGAGCCGGGCTGTTGGGTTAGCAGCGGCGGCCCATATGACTGTGTACGACGGGCGGTAAAATGGGGCTACTCGTTACTAGGTACCAAGGGGTTTGTCGATAGTTCCGAGGACCTTGCTTTGCCGGCGGAAGTTAAGGGTGAGAGTGAGTGTGCGGTACCAGGAAGTGGTGGAACGTGCTTCTAGACTCCCTTATGAGCCCGGCGCCCGTTAGTTTGTTGGTCGGATGTCCAACGAGCGGAAAAGCATACTTACCTGGCGTAGGGGTTACCGTGATCAATAAGGCGGTTCCCCCAGGGTGAGGCCCTTGCATTGCACTTCGCTTGGGTTGACCCCTGCGAATACCCCAAATGTGGGTATCTCGGGCGCGTAATTTTTGGTAGTCGGGACTGCGTTCGCGCTGTCCCGGGAATTAAATAACAAAACACAGAATCGAACCAAGAAACTCCCCTGTAGGAGTGGAAGAGGAGTCTGAATTTCAAGAAAGACCCGAGAGATAGAAAAAAAAAAAAGCAGTTTCGAACCCAGTACCGGTCCCTGTGAGAGCATAGTGTTAGTGGCGCTGTAGGAATTTAAAGGAAGAAGAAGAGAGAAAAAAAGAAAGAAAAGCCGTTTTGGAGCAACTAGCCCTCCCTGAGGGAGCGTAGCGTAGCGTTTGTGGCCCCCCTTCGCAAGACCGCTGTTGAAGGGGTAGCGGGAAGAGAGATATTTTTAATAAGAAGAAATTGCACGCTTTAGCCGTGTCGTATAACCATCGAGGCCCGTGATTGGGAATGATAATTTCCGTAGGTTCACTACTAATTTTATTACGGTTTTCCGTAGTTGCCTCGCGTAGGAGGAAAGCGCTCGCCCGAGCTTTAAGAGCTGGGAGTCGCTGGTCGACGTTACTCTGGTTTCCCTTCAGATCGTATAAATCTTTCGCCTTTTACTAAAGATTTCCGTGGAGGGGAACACTGATGAGTCTTTAAATAATTTTTTTGTGCGGTCTAACTGAAAAGTTGGACCCGAAAATATAAATGAACGTTAAGAAAAACTCTTCCCGGCCCGGAGGGCCGGCTCAATTTACCTTCTTCTTCTTCTTCTTCTTCTTGTTCTGTTTTTGAATTCATTTTATTTTACACAACACACTCAAGTACACGGGTCAAACCCGTGTTCTTGTGTGTGTTGTATACTCCATTTACCTTTTTTTTTTTTTTTCTCTTCTTCTTCTTCTTACACAACACACTCAAGTCATTTACTTTTTTCTTCTTCTTCTTACACAACACACTCAAGTACACGGGTCAATCCCGTGTACTTGGGTGTGTTGTATACTCCATTTACGTTTTTTCCTTCTTCTTCTTCTTCTTCTTACACAACACACTCAAGTACACGGGTCAATCCCGTGTACTTGGGTGTGTTGTATACAATTTCTGTATAGCAATGAATTAGTAAGTGACACTAGGATTTTATACATACTTACCTTATGATCTGGACGTTTGAAAAGCTAATAAAGAGTGAGAAATGGTAGGGTGCTAGTATTGACTGGATTTTGTTTTGTTTTAGTCTTTGTTTATTGTTATCTTTATTACTTTTTCATTCATTTACAGTAGTACAATGATTTTGAGCAATAGAAGTTATTGAATTTTTTACAACAAATGGCTTCTATATAATGCATACAATAAAATTGTAAATTTCCAACCTGTTCACAGAACATTAAAGCCTACTTTTGGCAATTACAACAAGTTAGTGTTGTTTCCATGTTTTCTTTGTTTGATTTATTAAAGGTGGGCCGATCCCGACTGTACTGCAATGCCGGGCCAACCCGTGACAGAGGTGGAGCAAGCCCCTAGCACTCCGTCGATTGCCAAAAATAAGTTTAATATTCTGGTCCAGCGATGCTGGACGTATCAGATATTAAGCTGATAAGAACAGATACTACACTTTGATCTTAGCCAAGAGGCCGAGAAGCGATAACGTAAAATTTTTAGGCTTCCTCGCACACCACGTAGATTTTGTCCTTTCGAACCTCTCTGTACCAGGAACCTCGGTCAGACGCGATGACAATAGCTGGTTGGCAAGGCGACACTCCCTGAATAATGGCGGATTTCGCAAGTCAGATCTTGCGCCAGGTAACGGCCTTTCAAGTTTTGGCGGGAAGGAATGACGTGGTGTGTGGTAGGGGCGCGACCATCGCAGCGATTGAAACATCGAAGAGGGCCAGGCGGAGTCCTCTGTCGGTAGTGCGTCGCAAGCACGAGAGCCGGGCTGTTGGGTTAGCAGCGGCGGCCCATATGACTGTGTACGACGGGCGGTAAAATGGGGCTACTCGTTACTAGGTACCAAGGGGTTTGTCGATAGTTCCGAGGACCTTGCTTTGCCGGCGGAAGTTAAGGGTGAGAGTGAGTGTGCGGTACCAGGAAGTGGTGGAACGTGCTTCTAGACTCCCTTATGAGCCCGGCGCCCGTTAGTTTGTTGGTCGGATGTCCAACGAGCGGAAAAGCATACTTACCTGGCGTAGGGGTTACCGTGATCAATAAGGCGGTTCCCCCAGGGTGAGGCCCTTGCATTGCACTTCGCTTGGGTTGACCCCTGCGAATACCCCAAATGTGGGTATCTCGGGCGCGTAATTTTTGGTAGTCGGGACTGCGTTCGCGCTGTCCCGGGAATTAAATAACAAAACACAGAATCGAACCAAGAAACTCCCCTGTAGGAGTGGAAGAGGAGTCTGAATTTCAAGAAAGACCCGAGAGATAGAAAAAAAAAAAAGCAGTTTCGAACCCAGTACCGGTCCCTGTGAGAGCATAGTGTTAGTGGCGCTGTAGGAATTTAAAGGAAGAAGAAGAGAGAAAAAAAGAAAGAAAAGCCGTTTTGGAGCAACTAGCCCTCCCTGAGGGAGCGTAGCGTAGCGTTTGTGGCCCCCCTTCGCAAGACCGCTGTTGAAGGGGTAGCGGGAAGAGAGATATTTTTAATAAGAAGAAATTGCACGCTTTAGCCGTGTCGTATAACCATCGAGGCCCGTGATTGGGAATGATAATTTCCGTAGGTTCACTACTAATTTTATTACGGTTTTCCGTAGTTGCCTCGCGTAGGAGGAAAGCGCTCGCCCGAGCTTTAAGAGCTGGGAGTCGCTGGTCGACGTTACTCTGGTTTCCCTTCAGATCGTATAAATCTTTCGCCTTTTACTAAAGATTTCCGTGGAGGGGAACACTGATGAGTCTTTAAATAATTTTTTTGTGCGGTCTAACTGAAAAGTTGGACCCGAAAATATAAATGAACGTTAAGAAAAACTCTTCCCGGCCCGGAGGGCCGGCTCAATTTACCTTCTTCTTCTTCTTCTTCTTCTTGTTCTGTTTTTGAATTCATTTTATTTTACACAACACACTCAAGTACACGGGTCAAACCCGTGTTCTTGTGTGTGTTGTATACTCCATTTACCTTTTTTTTTTTTTTTCTCTTCTTCTTCTTCTTACACAACACACTCAAGTCATTTACTTTTTTCTTCTTCTTCTTACACAACACACTCAAGTACACGGGTCAATCCCGTGTACTTGGGTGTGTTGTATACTCCATTTACGTTTTTTCCTTCTTCTTCTTCTTCTTCTTACACAACACACTCAAGTACACGGGTCAATCCCGTGTACTTGGGTGTGTTGTATACAATTTCTGTATAGCAATGAATTAGTAAGTGACACTAGGATTTTATACATACTTACCTTATGATCTGGACGTTTGAAAAGCTAATAAAGAGTGAGAAATGGTAGGGTGCTAGTATTGACTGGATTTTGTTTTGTTTTAGTCTTTGTTTATTGTTATCTTTATTACTTTTTCATTCATTTACAGTAGTACAATGATTTTGAGCAATAGAAGTTATTGAATTTTTTACAACAAATGGCTTCTATATAATGCATACAATAAAATTGTAAATTTCCAACCTGTTCACAGAACATTAAAGCCTACTTTTGGCAATTACAACAAGTTAGTGTTGTTTCCATGTTTTCTTTGTTTGATTTATTAAAGGTGGGCCGATCCCGACTGTACTGCAATGCCGGGCCAACCCGTGACAGAGGTGGAGCAAGCCCCTAGCACTCCGTCGATTGCCAAAAATAAGTTTAATATTCTGGTCCAGCGATGCTGGACGTATCAGATATTAAGCTGATAAGAACAGATACTACACTTTGATCTTAGCCAAGAGGCCGAGAAGCGATAACGTAAAATTTTTAGGCTTCCTCGCACACCACGTAGATTTTGTCCTTTCGAACCTCTCTGTACCAGGAACCTCGGTCAGACGCGATGACAATAGCTGGTTGGCAAGGCGACACTCCCTGAATAATGGCGGATCGGATTTCGCAAGTCAGATCTTGCGCCAGGTAACGGCCTTTCAAGTTTTGGCGGGAAGGAATGACGTGGTGTGTGGTAGGGGCGCGACCATCGCAGCGATTGAAACATCGAAGAGGGCCAGGCGGAGTCCTCTGTCGGTAGTGCGTCGCAAGCACGAGAGCCGGGCTGTTGGGTTAGCAGCGGCGGCCCATATGACTGTGTACGACGGGCGGTAAAATGGGGCTACTCGTTACTAGGTACCAAGGGGTTTGTCGATAGTTCCGAGGACCTTGCTTTGCCGGCGGAAGTTAAGGGTGAGAGTGAGTGTGCGGTACCAGGAAGTGGTGGAACGTGCTTCTAGACTCCCTTATGAGCCCGGCGCCCGTTAGTTTGTTGGTCGGATGTCCAACGAGCGGAAAAGCATACTTACCTGGCGTAGGGGTTACCGTGATCAATAAGGCGGTTCCCCCAGGGTGAGGCCCTTGCATTGCACTTCGCTTGGGTTGACCCCTGCGAATACCCCAAATGTGGGTATCTCGGGCGCGTAATTTTTGGTAGTCGGGACTGCGTTCGCGCTGTCCCGGGAATTAAATAACAAAACACAGAATCGAACCAAGAAACTCCCCTGTAGGAGTGGAAGAGGAGTCTGAATTTCAAGAAAGACCCGAGAGATAGAAAAAAAAAAAAGCAGTTTCGAACCCAGTACCGGTCCCTGTGAGAGCATAGTGTTAGTGGCGCTGTAGGAATTTAAAGGAAGAAGAAGAGAGAAAAAAAGAAAGAAAAGCCGTTTTGGAGCAACTAGCCCTCCCTGAGGGAGCGTAGCGTAGCGTTTGTGGCCCCCCTTCGCAAGACCGCTGTTGAAGGGGTAGCGGGAAGAGAGATATTTTTAATAAGAAGAAATTGCACGCTTTAGCCGTGTCGTATAACCATCGAGGCCCGTGATTGGGAATGATAATTTCCGTAGGTTCACTACTAATTTTATTACGGTTTTCCGTAGTTGCCTCGCGTAGGAGGAAAGCGCTCGCCCGAGCTTTAAGAGCTGGGAGTCGCTGGTCGACGTTACTCTGGTTTCCCTTCAGATCGTATAAATCTTTCGCCTTTTACTAAAGATTTCCGTGGAGGGGAACACTGATGAGTCTTTAAATAATTTTTTTGTGCGGTCTAACTGAAAAGTTGGACCCGAAAATATAAATGAACGTTAAGAAAAACTCTTCCCGGCCCGGAGGGCCGGCTCAATTTACCTTCTTCTTCTTCTTCTTCTTCTTGTTCTGTTTTTGAATTCATTTTATTTTACACAACACACTCAAGTACACGGGTCAAACCCGTGTTCTTGTGTGTGTTGTATACTCCATTTACCTTTTTTTTTTTTCTCTTCTTCTTCTTCTTACACAACACACTCAAGTCATTTACTTTTTTCTTCTTCTTCTTACACAACACACTCAAGTACACGGGTCAATCCCGTGTACTTGGGTGTGTTGTATACTCCATTTACGTTTTTTCCTTCTTCTTCTTCTTCTTCTTACACAACACACTCAAGTACACGGGTCAATCCCGTGTACTTGGGTGTGTTGTATACAATTTCTGTATAGCAATGAATTAGTAAGTGACACTAGGATTTTATACATACTTACCTTATGATCTGGACGTTTGAAAAGCTAATAAAGAGTGAGAAATGGTAGGGTGCTAGTATTGACTGGATTTTGTTTTGTTTTAGTCTTTGTTTATTGTTATCTTTATTACTTTTTCATTCATTTACAGTAGTACAATGATTTTGAGCAATAGAAGTTATTGAATTTTTTACAACAAATGGCTTCTATATAATGCATACAATAAAATTGTAAATTTCCAACCTGTTCACAGAACATTAAAGCCTACTTTTGGCAATTACAACAAGTTAGTGTTGTTTCCATGTTTTCTTTGTTTGATTTATTAAAGGTGGGCCGATCCCGACTGTACTGCAATGCCGGGCCAACCCGTGACAGAGGTGGAGCAAGCCCCTAGCACTCCGTCGATTGCCAAAAATAAGTTTAATATTCTGGTCCAGCGATGCTGGACGTATCAGATATTAAGCTGATAAGAACAGATACTACACTTTGATCTTAGCCAAGAGGCCGAGAAGCGATAACGTAAAATTTTTAGGCTTCCTCGCACACCACGTAGATTTTGTCCTTTCGAACCTCTCTGTACCAGGAACCTCGGTCAGACGCGATGACAATAGCTGGTTGGCAAGGCGACACTCCCTGAATAATGGCGGATTTCGCAAGTCAGATCTTGCGCCAGGTAACGGCCTTTCAAGTTTTGGCGGGAAGGAATGACGTGGTGTGTGGTAGGGGCGCGACCATCGCAGCGATTGAAACATCGAAGAGGGCCAGGCGGAGTCCTCTGTCGGTAGTGCGTCGCAAGCACGAGAGCCGGGCTGTTGGGTTAGCAGCGGCGGCCCATATGACTGTGTACGACGGGCGGTAAAATGGGGCTACTCGTTACTAGGTACCAAGGGGTTTGTCGATAGTTCCGAGGACCTTGCTTTGCCGGCGGAAGTTAAGGGTGAGAGTGAGTGTGCGGTACCAGGAAGTGGTGGAACGTGCTTCTAGACTCCCTTATGAGCCCGGCGCCCGTTAGTTTGTTGGTCGGATGTCCAACGAGCGGAAAAGCATACTTACCTGGCGTAGGGGTTACCGTGATCAATAAGGCGGTTCCCCCAGGGTGAGGCCCTTGCATTGCACTTCGCTTGGGTTGACCCCTGCGAATACCCCAAATGTGGGTATCTCGGGCGCGTAATTTTTGGTAGTCGGGACTGCGTTCGCGCTGTCCCGGGAATTAAATAACAAAACACAGAATCGAACCAAGAAACTCCCCTGTAGGAGTGGAAGAGGAGTCTGAATTTCAAGAAAGACCCGAGAGATAGAAAAAAAAAAAAGCAGTTTCGAACCCAGTACCGGTCCCTGTGAGAGCATAGTGTTAGTGGCGCTGTAGGAATTTAAAGGAAGAAGAAGAGAGAAAAAAAGAAAGAAAAGCCGTTTTGGAGCAACTAGCCCTCCCTGAGGGAGCGTAGCGTAGCGTTTGTGGCCCCCCTTCGCAAGACCGCTGTTGAAGGGGTAGCGGGAAGAGAGATATTTTTAATAAGAAGAAATTGCACGCTTTAGCCGTGTCGTATAACCATCGAGGCCCGTGATTGGGAATGATAATTTCCGTAGGTTCACTACTAATTTTATTACGGTTTTCCGTAGTTGCCTCGCGTAGGAGGAAAGCGCTCGCCCGAGCTTTAAGAGCTGGGAGTCGCTGGTCGACGTTACTCTGGTTTCCCTTCAGATCGTATAAATCTTTCGCCTTTTACTAAAGATTTCCGTGGAGGGGAACACTGATGAGTCTTTAAATAATTTTTTTGTGCGGTCTAACTGAAAAGTTGGACCCGAAAATATAAATGAACGTTAAGAAAAACTCTTCCCGGCCCGGAGGGCCGGCTCAATTTACCTTCTTCTTCTTCTTCTTCTTCTTGTTCTGTTTTTGAATTCATTTTATTTTACACAACACACTCAAGTACACGGGTCAAACCCGTGTTCTTGTGTGTGTTGTATACTCCATTTACCTTTTTTTTTTTTTCTCTTCTTCTTCTTCTTACACAACACACTCAAGTCATTTACTTTTTTCTTCTTCTTCTTACACAACACACTCAAGTACACGGGTCAATCCCGTGTACTTGGGTGTGTTGTATACTCCATTTACGTTTTTTCCTTCTTCTTCTTCTTCTTCTTACACAACACACTCAAGTACACGGGTCAATCCCGTGTACTTGGGTGTGTTGTATACAATTTCTGTATAGCAATGAATTAGTAAGTGACACTAGGATTTTATACATACTTACCTTATGATCTGGACGTTTGAAAAGCTAATAAAGAGTGAGAAATGGTAGGGTGCTAGTATTGACTGGATTTTGTTTTGTTTTAGTCTTTGTTTATTGTTATCTTTATTACTTTTTCATTCATTTACAGTAGTACAATGATTTTGAGCAATAGAAGTTATTGAATTTTTTACAACAAATGGCTTCTATATAATGCATACAATAAAATTGTAAATTTCCAACCTGTTCACAGAACATTAAAGCCTACTTTTGGCAATTACAACAAGTTAGTGTTGTTTCCATGTTTTCTTTGTTTGATTTATTAAAGGTGGGCCGATCCCGACTGTACTGCAATGCCGGGCCAACCCGTGACAGAGGTGGAGCAAGCCCCTAGCACTCCGTCGATTGCCAAAAATAAGTTTAATATTCTGGTCCAGCGATGCTGGACGTATCAGATATTAAGCTGATAAGAACAGATACTACACTTTGATCTTAGCCAAGAGGCCGAGAAGCGATAACGTAAAATTTTTAGGCTTCCTCGCACACCACGTAGATTTTGTCCTTTCGAACCTCTCTGTACCAGGAACCTCGGTCAGACGCGATGACAATAGCTGGTTGGCAAGGCGACACTCCCTGAATAATGGCGGATTTCGCAAGTCAGATCTTGCGCCAGGTAACGGCCTTTCAAGTTTTGGCGGGAAGGAATGACGTGGTGTGTGGTAGGGGCGCGACCATCGCAGCGATTGAAACATCGAAGAGGGCCAGGCGGAGTCCTCTGTCGGTAGTGCGTCGCAAGCACGAGAGCCGGGCTGTTGGGTTAGCAGCGGCGGCCCATATGACTGTGTACGACGGGCGGTAAAATGGGGCTACTCGTTACTAGGTACCAAGGGGTTTGTCGATAGTTCCGAGGACCTTGCTTTGCCGGCGGAAGTTAAGGGTGAGAGTGAGTGTGCGGTACCAGGAAGTGGTGGAACGTGCTTCTAGACTCCCTTATGAGCCCGGCGCCCGTTAGTTTGTTGGTCGGATGTCCAACGAGCGGAAAAGCATACTTACCTGGCGTAGGGGTTACCGTGATCAATAAGGCGGTTCCCCCAGGGTGAGGCCCTTGCATTGCACTTCGCTTGGGTTGACCCCTGCGAATACCCCAAATGTGGGTATCTCGGGCGCGTAATTTTTGGTAGTCGGGACTGCGTTCGCGCTGTCCCGGGAATTAAATAACAAAACACAGAATCGAACCAAGAAACTCCCCTGTAGGAGTGGAAGAGGAGTCTGAATTTCAAGAAAGACCCGAGAGATAGAAAAAAAAAAAAAGCAGTTTCGAACCCAGTACCGGTCCCTGTGAGAGCATAGTGTTAGTGGCGCTGTAGGAATTTAAAGGAAGAAGACGAGAGAAAAAAAGAACAGAAAAGCCGTTTTGGAGCAACTAGCCCTCCCTGAGGGAGCGTAGCGTAGCGTTTGTGGCCCCCCTTCGCAAGACCGCTGTTGAAGGGGTAGCGGGAAGAGAGATATTTTTAATAAGAAGAAATTGCACGCTTTAGCCGTGTCGTATAACCATCGAGGCCCGTGATTGGGAATGATAATTTCCGTAGGTTCACTACTAATTTTATTACGGTTTTTCCGTAGTTGCCTCGCGTAGGAGGAAAGCGCTCGCCCGAGCTTTAAGAGCTGGGAGTCGCTGGTCGACGTTACTCTGGTTTCCCTTCAGATCGTATAAATCTTTCGCCTTTTACTAAAGATTTCCGTGGAGGGGAACACTGATGAGTCTTTAAATAATTTTTTTGTGCGGTCTAACTGAAAAGTTGGACCCGAAAATATAAATGAACGTTAAGAAAAACTCTTCCCGGCCCGGAGGCCGGCTCAATTTACCTTCTTCTTCTTCTTCTTCTTCTTGTTCTGTTTTTGAATTCATTTTATTTTACACAACACACTCAAGTACACGGGTCAAACCCGTGTTCTTGTGTGTGTTGTATACTCCATTTACCTTTTTTTTTTTTTCTCTTCTTCTTCTTCTTACACAACACACTCAAGTCATTTACTTTTTTCTTCTTCTTCTTACACAACACACTCAAGTACACGGGTCAATCCCGTGTACTTGGGTGTGTTGTATACTCCATTTACGTTTTTTCCTTCTTCTTCTTCTTCTTCTTACACAACACACTCAAGTACACGGGTCAATCCCGTGTACTTGGGTGTGTTGTATACAATTTCTGTATAGCAATGAATTAGTAAGTGACACTAGGATTTTATACATACTTACCTTATGATCTGGACGTTTGAAAAGCTAATAAAGAGTGAGAAATGGTAGGGTGCTAGTATTGACTGGATTTTGTTTTGTTTTAGTCTTTGTTTATTGTTATCTTTATTACTTTTTCATTCATTTACAGTAGTACAATGATTTTGAGCAATAGAAGTTATTGAATTTTTTACAACAAATGGCTTCTATATAATGCATACAATAAAATTGTAAATTTCCAACCTGTTCACAGAACATTAAAGCCTACTTTTGGCAATTACAACAAGTTAGTGTTGTTTCCATGTTTTCTTTGTTTGATTTATTAAAGGTGGGCCGATCCCGACTGTACTGCAATGCCGGGCCAACCCGTGACAGAGGTGGAGCAAGCCCCTAGCACTCCGTCGATTGCCAAAAATAAGTTTAATATTCTGGTCCAGCGATGCTGGACGTATCAGATATTAAGCTGATAAGAACAGATACTACACTTTGATCTTAGCCAAGAGGCCGAGAAGCGATAACGTAAAATTTTTAGGCTTCCTCGCACACCACGTAGATTTTGTCCTTTCGAACCTCTCTGTACCAGGAACCTCGGTCAGACGCGATGACAATAGCTGGTTGGCAAGGCGACACTCCCTGAATAATGGCGGATTTCGCAAGTCAGATCTTGCGCCAGGTAACGGCCTTTCAAGTTTTGGCGGGAAGGAATGACGTGGTGTGTGGTAGGGGCGCGACCCATCGCAGCGATTGAAACATCGAAGAGGGCCAGGCGGAGTCCTCTGTCGGTAGTGCGTCGCAAGCACGAGAGCCGGGCTGTTGGGTTAGCAGCGGCGGCCCATATGACTGTGTACGACGGGCGGTAAAATGGGGCTACTCGTTACTAGGTACCAAGGGGTTTGTCGATAGTTCCGAGGACCTTGCTTTGCCGGCGGAAGTTAAGGGTGAGAGTGAGTGTGCGGTACCAGGAAGTGGTGGAACGTGCTTCTAGACTCCCTTATGAGCCCGGCGCCCGTTAGTTTGTTGGTCGGATGTCCAACGAGCGGAAAAGCATACTTACCTGGCGTAGGGGTTACCGTGATCAATAAGGCGGTTCCCCCAGGGTGAGGCCCTTGCATTGCACTTCGCTTGGGTTGACCCCTGCGAATACCCCAAATGTGGGTATCTCGGGCGCGTAATTTTTGGTAGTCGGGACTGCGTTCGCGCTGTCCCGGGAATTAAATAACAAAACACAGAATCGAACCAAGAAACTCCCCTGTAGGAGTGGAAGAGGAGTCTGAATTTCAAGAAAGACCCGAGAGATAGAAAAAAAAAAAAGCAGTTTCGAACCCAGTACCGGTCCCTGTGAGAGCATAGTGTTAGTGGCGCTGTAGGAATTTAAAGGAAGAAGAAGAGAGAAAAAAAGAAAGAAAAGCCGTTTTGGAGCAACTAGCCCTCCCTGAGGGAGCGTAGCGTAGCGTTTGTGGCCCCCCTTCGCAAGACCGCTGTTGAAGGGGTAGCGGGAAGAGAGATATTTTTAATAAGAAGAAATTGCACGCTTTAGCCGTGTCGTATAACCATCGAGGCCCGTGATTGGGAATGATAATTTCCGTAGGTTCACTACTAATTTTATTACGGTTTTCCGTAGTTGCCTCGCGTAGGAGGAAAGCGCTCGCCCGAGCTTTAAGAGCTGGGAGTCGCTGGTCGACGTTACTCTGGTTTCCCTTCAGATCGTATAAATCTTTCGCCTTTTACTAAAGATTTCCGTGGAGGGGAACACTGATGAGTCTTTAAATAATTTTTTTGTGCGGTCTAACTGAAAAGTTGGACCCGAAAATATAAATGAACGTTAAGAAAAACTCTTCCCGGCCCGGAGGGCCGGCTCAATTTACCTTCTTCTTCTTCTTCTTCTTCTTGTTCTGTTTTTGAATTCATTTTATTTTACACAACACACTCAAGTACACGGGTCAAACCCGTGTTCTTGTGTGTGTTGTATACTCCATTTACCTTTTTTTTTTTTTTCTCTTCTTCTTCTTCTTACACAACACACTCAAGTCATTTACTTTTTTCTTCTTCTTCTTACACAACACACTCAAGTACACGGGTCAATCCCGTGTACTTGGGTGTGTTGTATACTCCATTTACGTTTTTTCCTTCTTCTTCTTCTTCTTCTTACACAACACACTCAAGTACACGGGTCAATCCCGTGTACTTGGGTGTGTTGTATACAATTTCTGTATAGCAATGAATTAGTAAGTGACACTAGGATTTTATACATACTTACCTTATGATCTGGACGTTTGAAAAGCTAATAAAGAGTGAGAAATGGTAGGGTGCTAGTATTGACTGGATTTTGTTTTGTTTTAGTCTTTGTTTATTGTTATCTTTATTACTTTTTCATTCATTTACAGTAGTACAATGATTTTGAGCAATAGAAGTTATTGAATTTTTTACAACAAATGGCTTCTATATAATGCATACAATAAAATTGTAAATTTCCAACCTGTTCACAGAACATTAAAGCCTACTTTTGGCAATTACAACAAGTTAGTGTTGTTTCCATGTTTTCTTTGTTTGATTTATTAAAGGTGGGCCGATCCCGACTGTACTGCAATGCCGGGCCAACCCGTGACAGAGGTGGAGCAAGCCCCTAGCACTCCGTCGATTGCCAAAAATAAGTTTAATATTCTGGTCCAGCGATGCTGGACGTATCAGATATTAAGCTGATAAGAACAGATACTACACTTTGATCTTAGCCAAGAGGCCGAGAAGCGATAACGTAAAATTTTTAGGCTTCCTCGCACACCACGTAGATTTTGTCCTTTCGAACCTCTCTGTACCAGGAACCTCGGTCAGACGCGATGACAATAGCTGGTTGGCAAGGCGACACTCCCTGAATAATGGCGGATTTCGCAAGTCAGATCTTGCGCCAGGTAACGGCCTTTCAAGTTTTGGCGGGAAGGAATGACGTGGTGTGTGGTAGGGGCGCGACCATCGCAGCGATTGAAACATCGAAGAGGGCCAGGCGGAGTCCTCTGTCGGTAGTGCGTCGCAAGCACGAGAGCCGGGCTGTTGGGTTAGCAGCGGCGGCCCATATGACTGTGTACGACGGGCGGTAAAATGGGGCTACTCGTTACTAGGTACCAAGGGGTTTGTCGATAGTTCCGAGGACCTTGCTTTGCCGGCGGAAGTTAAGGGTGAGAGTGAGTGTGCGGTACCAGGAAGTGGTGGAACGTGCTTCTAGACTCCCTTATGAGCCCGGCGCCCGTTAGTTTGTTGGTCGGATGTCCAACGAGCGGAAAAGCATACTTACCTGGCGTAGGGGTTACCGTGATCAATAAGGCGGTTCCCCCAGGGTGAGGCCCTTGCATTGCACTTCGCTTGGGTTGACCCCTGCGAATACCCCAAATGTGGGTATCTCGGGCGCGTAATTTTTGGTAGTCGGGACTGCGTTCGCGCTGTCCCGGGAATTAAATAACAAAACACAGAATCGAACCAAGAAACTCCCCTGTAGGAGTGGAAGAGGAGTCTGAATTTCAAGAAAGACCCGAGAGATAGAAAAAAAAAAAAGCAGTTTCGAACCCAGTACCGGTCCCTGTGAGAGCATAGTGTTAGTGGCGCTGTAGGAATTTAAAGGAAGAAGAAGAGAGAAAAAAAGAAAGAAAAGCCGTTTTGGAGCAACTAGCCCTCCCTGAGGGAGCGTAGCGTAGCGTTTGTGGCCCCCCTTCGCAAGACCGCTGTTGAAGGGGTAGCGGGAAGAGAGATATTTTTAATAAGAAGAAATTGCACGCTTTAGCCGTGTCGTATAACCATCGAGGCCCGTGATTGGGAATGATAAATTTCCGTAGGTTCACTACTAATTTTATTACGGTTTTCCGTAGTTGCCTCGCGTAGGAGGAAAGCGCTCGCCCGAGCTTTAAGAGCTGGGAGTCGCTGGTCGACGTTACTCTGGTTTCCCTTCAGATCGTATAAATCTTTCGCCTTTTACTAAAGATTTCCGTGGAGGGGAACACTGATGAGTCTTTAAATAATTTTTTTGTGCGGTCTAACTGAAAAGTTGGACCCGAAAATATAAATGAACGTTAAGAAAAACTCTTCCCGGCCCGGAGGGCCGGCTCAATTTACCTTCTTCTTCTTCTTCTTCTTCTTGTTCTGTTTTTGAATTCATTTTATTTTACACAACACACTCAAGTACACGGGTCAAACCCGTGTTCTTGTGTGTGTTGTATACTCCATTTACCTTTTTTTTTTTTCTCTTCTTCTTCTTCTTACACAACACACTCAAGTCATTTACTTTTTTCTTCTTCTTCTTACACAACACACTCAAGTACACGGGTCAATCCCGTGTACTTGGGTGTGTTGTATACTCCATTTACGTTTTTTCCTTCTTCTTCTTCTTCTTCTTACACAACACACTCAAGTACACGGGTCAATCCCGTGTACTTGGGTGTGTTGTATACAATTTCTGTATAGCAATGAATTAGTAAGTGACACTAGGATTTTATACATACTTACCTTATGATCTGGACGTTTGAAAAGCTAATAAAGAGTGAGAAATGGTAGGGTGCTAGTATTGACTGGATTTTGTTTTGTTTTAGTCTTTGTTTATTGTTATCTTTATTACTTTTTCATTCATTTACAGTAGTACAATGATTTTGAGCAATAGAAGTTATTGAATTTTTTACAACAAATGGCTTCTATATAATGCATACAATAAAATTGTAAATTTCCAACCTGTTCACAGAACATTAAAGCCTACTTTTGGCAATTACAACAAGTTAGTGTTGTTTCCATGTTTTCTTTGTTTGATTTATTAAAGGTGGGCCGATCCCGACTGTACTGCAATGCCGGGCCAACCCGTGACAGAGGTGGAGCAAGCCCCTAGCACTCCGTCGATTGCCAAAAATAAGTTTAATATTCTGGTCCAGCGATGCTGGACGTATCAGATATTAAGCTGATAAGAACAGATACTACACTTTGATCTTAGCCAAGAGGCCGAGAAGCGATAACGTAAAATTTTTAGGCTTCCTCGCACACCACGTAGATTTTGTCCTTTCGAACCTCTCTGTACCAGGAACCTCGGTCAGACGCGATGACAATAGCTGGTTGGCAAGGCGACACTCCCTGAATAATGGCGGATTTCGCAAGTCAGATCTTGCGCCAGGTAACGGCCTTTCAAGTTTTGGCGGGAAGGAATGACGTGGTGTGTGGTAGGGGCGCGACCATCGCAGCGATTGAAACATCGAAGAGGGCCAGGCGGAGTCCTCTGTCGGTAGTGCGTCGCAAGCACGAGAGCCGGGCTGTTGGGTTAGCAGCGGCGGCCCATATGACTGTGTACGACGGGCGGTAAAATGGGGCTACTCGTTACTAGGTACCAAGGGGTTTGTCGATAGTTCCGAGGACCTTGCTTTGCCGGCGGAAGTTAAGGGTGAGAGTGAGTGTGCGGTACCAGGAAGTGGTGGAACGTGCTTCTAGACTCCCTTATGAGCCCGGCGCCCGTTAGTTTGTTGGTCGGATGTCCAACGAGCGGAAAAGCATACTTACCTGGCGTAGGGGTTACCGTGATCAATAAGGCGGTTCCCCCAGGGTGAGGCCCTTGCATTGCACTTCGCTTGGGTTGACCCCTGCGAATACCCCAAATGTGGGTATCTCGGGCGCGTAATTTTTGGTAGTCGGGACTGCGTTCGCGCTGTCCCGGGAATTAAATAACAAAACACAGAATCGAACCAAGAAACTCCCCTGTAGGAGTGGAAGAGGAGTCTGAATTTCAAGAAAGACCCGAGAGATAGAAAAAAAAAAAAGCAGTTTCGAACCCAGTACCGGTCCCTGTGAGAGCATAGTGTTAGTGGCGCTGTAGGAATTTAAAGGAAGAAGAAGAGAGAAAAAAAGAAAGAAAAGCCGTTTTGGAGCAACTAGCCCTCCCTGAGGGAGCGTAGCGTAGCGTTTGTGGCCCCCCTTCGCAAGACCGCTGTTGAAGGGGTAGCGGGAAGAGAGATATTTTTAATAAGAAGAAATTGCACGCTTTAGCCGTGTCGTATAACCATCGAGGCCCGTGATTGGGAATGATAATTTCCGTAGGTTCACTACTAATTTATTACGGTTTTCCGTAGTTGCCTCGCGTAGGAGGAAAGCGCTCGCCCGAGCTTTAAGAGCTGGGAGTCGCTGGTCGACGTTACTCTGGTTTCCCTTCAGATCGTATAAATCTTTCGCCTTTTACTAAAGATTTCCGTGGAGGGGAACACTGATGAGTCTTTAAATAATTTTTTTGTGCGGTCTAACTGAAAAGTTGGACCCGAAAATATAAATGAACGTTAAGAAAAACTCTTCCCGGCCCGGAGGGCCGGCTCAATTTACCTTCTTCTTCTTCTTCTTCTTCTTGTTCTGTTTTTGAATTCATTTTATTTTACACAACACACTCAAGTACACGGGTCAAACCCGTGTTCTTGTGTGTGTTGTATACTCCATTTACCTTTTTTTTTTTTTCTCTTCTTCTTCTTCTTACACAACACACTCAAGTCATTTACTTTTTTCTTCTTCTTCTTACACAACACACTCAAGTACACGGGTCAATCCCGTGTACTTGGGTGTGTTGTATACTCCATTTACGTTTTTTCCTTCTTCTTCTTCTTCTTCTTACACAACACACTCAAGTACACGGGTCAATCCCGTGTACTTGGGTGTGTTGTATACAATTTCTGTATAGCAATGAATTAGTAAGTGACACTAGGATTTTATACATACTTACCTTATGATCTGGACGTTTGAAAAGCTAATAAAGAGTGAGAAATGGTAGGGTGCTAGTATTGACTGGATTTTGTTTTGTTTTAGTCTTTGTTTATTGTTATCTTTATTACTTTTTCATTCATTTACAGTAGTACAATGATTTTGAGCAATAGAAGTTATTGAATTTTTTACAACAAATGGCTTCTATATAATGCATACAATAAAATTGTAAATTTCCAACCTGTTCACAGAACATTAAAGCCTACTTTTGGCAATTACAACAAGTTAGTGTTGTTTCCATGTTTTCTTTGTTTGATTTATTAAAGGTGGGCCGATCCCGACTGTACTGCAATGCCGGGCCAACCCGTGACAGAGGTGGAGCAAGCCCCTAGCACTCCGTCGATTGCCAAAAATAAGTTTAATATTCTGGTCCAGCGATGCTGGACGTATCAGATATTAAGCTGATAAGAACAGATACTACACTTTGATCTTAGCCAAGAGGCCGAGAAGCGATAACGTAAAATTTTTAGGCTTCCTCGCACACCACGTAGATTTTGTCCTTTCGAACCTCTCTGTACCAGGAACCTCGGTCAGACGCGATGACAATAGCTGGTTGGCAAGGCGACACTCCCTGAATAATGGCGGATTTCGCAAGTCAGATCTTGCGCCAGGTAACGGCCTTTCAAGTTTTGGCGGGAAGGAATGACGTGGTGTGTGGTAGGGGCGCGACCATCGCAGCGATTGAAACATCGAAGAGGGCCAGGCGGAGTCCTCTGTCGGTAGTGCGTCGCAAGCACGAGAGCCGGGCTGTTGGGTTAGCAGCGGCGGCCCATATGACTGTGTACGACGGGCGGTAAAATGGGGCTACTCGTTACTAGGTACCAAGGGGTTTGTCGATAGTTCCGAGGACCTTGCTTTGCCGGCGGAAGTTAAGGGTGAGAGTGAGTGTGCGGTACCAGGAAGTGGTGGAACGTGCTTCTAGACTCCCTTATGAGCCCGGCGCCCGTTAGTTTGTTGGTCGGATGTCCAACGAGCGGAAAAGCATACTTACCTGGCGTAGGGGTTACCGTGATCAATAAGGCGGTTCCCCCAGGGTGAGGCCCTTGCATTGCACTTCGCTTGGGTTGACCCCTGCGAATACCCCAAATGTGGGTATCTCGGGCGCGTAATTTTTGGTAGTCGGGACTGCGTTCGCGCTGTCCCGGGAATTAAATAACAAAACACAGAATCGAACCAAGAAACTCCCCTGTAGGAGTGGAAGAGGAGTCTGAATTTCAAGAAAGACCCGAGAGATAGAAAAAAAAAAAAAGCAGTTTCGAACCCAGTACCGGTCCCTGTGAGAGCATAGTGTTAGTGGCGCTGTAGGAATTTAAAGGAAGAAGAAGAGAGAAAAAAAGAAAGAAAAGCCGTTTTGGAGCAACTAGCCCTCCCTGAGGGAGCGTAGCGTAGCGTTTGTGGCCCCCCTTCGCAAGACCGCTGTTGAAGGGGTAGCGGGAAGAGAGATATTTTTAATAAGAAGAAATTGCACGCTTTAGCCGTGTCGTATAACCATCGAGGCCCGTGATTGGGAATGATAATTTCCGTAGGTTCACTACTAATTTTATTACGGTTTTCCGTAGTTGCCTCGCGTAGGAGGAAAGCGCTCGCCCGAGCTTTAAGAGCTGGGAGTCGCTGGTCGACGTTACTCTGGTTTCCCTTCAGATCGTATAAATCTTTCGCCTTTTACTAAAGATTTCCGTGGAGGGGAACACTGATGAGTCTTTAAATAATTTTTTTGTGCGGTCTAACTGAAAAGTTGGACCCGAAAATATAAATGAACGTTAAGAAAAACTCTTCCCGGCCCGGAGGGCCGGCTCAATTTACCTTCTTCTTCTTCTTCTTCTTCTTGTTCTGTTTTTGAATTCATTTTATTTTACACAACACACTCAAGTACACGGGTCAAACCCGTGTTCTTGTGTGTGTTGTATACTCCATTTACCTTTTTTTTTTTTTCTCTTCTTCTTCTTCTTACACAACACACTCAAGTCATTTACTTTTTTCTTCTTCTTCTTACACAACACACTCAAGTACACGGGTCAATCCCGTGTACTTGGGTGTGTTGTATACTCCATTTACGTTTTTTCCTTCTTCTTCTTCTTCTTCTTACACAACACACTCAAGTACACGGGTCAATCCCGTGTACTTGGGTGTGTTGTATACAATTTCTGTATAGCAATGAATTAGTAAGTGACACTAGGATTTTATACATACTTACCTTATGATCTGGACGTTTGAAAAGCTAATAAAGAGTGAGAAATGGTAGGGTGCTAGTATTGACTGGATTTTGTTTTGTTTTAGTCTTTGTTTATTGTTATCTTTATTACTTTTTCATTCATTTACAGTAGTACAATGATTTTGAGCAATAGAAGTTATTGAATTTTTTACAACAAATGGCTTCTATATAATGCATACAATAAAATTGTAAATTTCCAACCTGTTCACAGAACATTAAAGCCTACTTTTGGCAATTACAACAAGTTAGTGTTGTTTCCATGTTTTCTTTGTTTGATTTATTAAAGGTGGGCCGATCCCGACTGTACTGCAATGCCGGGCCAACCCGTGACAGAGGTGGAGCAAGCCCCTAGCACTCCGTCGATTGCCAAAAATAAGTTTAATATTCTGGTCCAGCGATGCTGGACGTATCAGATATTAAGCTGATAAGAACAGATACTACACTTTGATCTTAGCCAAGAGGCCGAGAAGCGATAACGTAAAATTTTTAGGCTTCCTCGCACACCACGTAGATTTTGTCCTTTCGAACCTCTCTGTACCAGGAACCTCGGTCAGGACGCGATGACAATAGCTGGTTGGCAAGGCGACACTCCCTGAATAATGGCGGATTTCGCAAGTCAGATCTTGCGCCAGGTAACGGCCTTTCAAGTTTTGGCGGGAAGGAATGACGTGGTGTGTGGTAGGGGCGCGACCATCGCAGCGATTGAAACATCGAAGAGGGCCAGGCGGAGTCCTCTGTCGGTAGTGCGTCGCAAGCACGAGAGCCGGGCTGTTGGGTTAGCAGCGGCGGCCCATATGACTGTGTACGACGGGCGGTAAAATGGGGCTACTCGTTACTAGGTACCAAGGGGTTTGTCGATAGTTCCGAGGACCTTGCTTTGCCGGCGGAAGTTAAGGGTGAGAGTGAGTGTGCGGTACCAGGAAGTGGTGGAACGTGCTTCTAGACTCCCTTATGAGCCCGGCGCCCGTTAGTTTGTTGGTCGGATGTCCAACGAGCGGAAAAGCATACTTACCTGGCGTAGGGGTTACCGTGATCAATAAGGCGGTTCCCCCAGGGTGAGGCCCTTGCATTGCACTTCGCTTGGGTTGACCCCTGCGAATACCCCAAATGTGGGTATCTCGGGCGCGTAATTTTTGGTAGTCGGGACTGCGTTCGCGCTGTCCCGGGAATTAAATAACAAAACACAGAATCGAACCAAGAAACTCCCCTGTAGGAGTGGAAGAGGAGTCTGAATTTCAAGAAAGACCCGAGAGATAGAAAAAAAAAAAAGCAGTTTCGAACCCAGTACCGGTCCCTGTGAGAGCATAGTGTTAGTGGCGCTGTAGGAATTTAAAGGAAGAAGAAGAGAGAAAAAAAGAAAGAAAAGCCGTTTTGGAGCAACTAGCCCTCCCTGAGGGAGCGTAGCGTAGCGTTTGTGGCCCCCCTTCGCAAGACCGCTGTTGAAGGGGTAGCGGGAAGAGAGATATTTTTAATAAGAAGAAATTGCACGCTTTAGCCGTGTCGTATAACCATCGAGGCCCGTGATTGGGAATGATAATTTCCGTAGGTTCACTACTAATTTTATTACGGTTTTCCGTAGTTGCCTCGCGTAGGAGGAAAGCGCTCGCCCGAGCTTTAAGAGCTGGGAGTCGCTGGTCGACGTTACTCTGGTTTCCCTTCAGATCGTATAAATCTTTCGCCTTTTACTAAAGATTTCCGTGGAGGGGAACACTGATGAGTCTTTAAATAATTTTTTTGTGCGGTCTAACTGAAAAGTTGGACCCGAAAATATAAATGAACGTTAAGAAAAACTCTTCCCGGCCCGGAGGGCCGGCTCAATTTACCTTCTTCTTCTTCTTCTTCTTCTTGTTCTGTTTTTGAATTCATTTTATTTTACACAACACACTCAAGTACACGGGTCAAACCCGTGTTCTTGTGTGTGTTTGTATACTCCATTTACCTTTTTTTTTTTTTTCTCTTCTTCTTCTTCTTACACAACACACTCAAGTCATTTACTTTTTTCTTCTTCTTCTTACACAACACACTCAAGTACACGGGTCAATCCCGTGTACTTGGGTGTGTTGTATACTCCATTTACGTTTTTTTCCTTCTTCTTCTTCTTCTTCTTACACAACACACTCAAGTACACGGGTCAATCCCGTGTACTTGGGTGTGTTGTATACAATTTCTGTATAGCAATGAATTAGTAAGTGACACTAGGATTTTATACATACTTACCTTATGATCTGGACGTTTGAAAAGCTAATAAAGAGTGAGAAATGGTAGGGTGCTAGTATTGACTGGATTTTGTTTTGTTTTAGTCTTTGTTTATTGTTATCTTTATTACTTTTTCATTCATTTACAGTAGTACAATGATTTTGAGCAATAGAAGTTATTGAATTTTTTACAACAAATGGCTTCTATATAATGCATACAATAAAATTGTAAATTTCCAA
>CAMPQE020000306.1:0-54248 GCA_946902985.2 Meconema thalassinum | reverse complement strand
TATAGCTATTGCATTGTAGGAAATACATTTTCAACAGAAATATTAAGCTGAACCTCATAACATTCGCTTTGTACAAATGTGGAAATTTCAATTAGGTAAATGCAGTATATATAAGAAGTGGCGATAAATACAGTATGAGAAGTGGCGATGTAAAGGTATTGAGGACGAGACTATTACAGCTTCAAAAATGTATGAATCACTTATATCTTCTGTCCGCATAATTAGAGGTGATGGGGGATACCATCTTATTGTGATAGACGGGCTGGCTGCGTGGCGCTGCCTCAAGGAAGCAGGATCGAATCCTGGCGCAGTCAGTTGTCGTTTGAGGGTACATAAATGTGCATTTACTGGTACGTTTAAGATCCTTTTTAGGGAAAATCTCCGATACCTTACGTCTCCAAAGCAGCAGTAGGTTGTTTTAAATGTGACATAAAATCTATTACATTATTAGTAGGAGTAGTGGTCTCCCACTTCTACTCCAGGGAGTTGTCGAGATGGTTCTTAACTTCAGGCCATGGTCGCCTCATTCCCAATCCTCTACAAAATTACAAATAAACACACTAGTAAAGACATCACAATAATACAGGTTATCGAAGAAATTCTGCACACACCCAAGTACACGGAGCTACATGAGCTCGAAGTAAAGGAAATAGGAAGATTGTAGTTTTACGTGACCGTGAATCTTGTGATTATAAGCCACGGAACCTCCTTTTTACGTGGAATCCGAACCACAGGACATGGCATTTCACTTCGAAAATCTCACATGCATTGGCCGGGAATCGAACCCGGACCGCCTTGGTGAGAGGCATACAGCTAGACCGCTGAGCCACCACGCCCCCATGAGCTCGAAGTATCATAGCCCCTAAATAATAAACAACAGTAGTAGTGGTAGTAGTAGTAATTGTAGTACAACACACAACACATTCGCTAACTTAATGGACATCATTATTTGGAAGTAACGAAGGAAGGTTGTAGTTTTACATGACAGTACATCTCGTGATCATGTGGCATCAGCTTTTTACGTGAAATTCGAGCCACCAGACGTGACATTTCACCTCGAACATTCCACGTGCATGCACCGAAACCTAATCCGGTCTGCCTTGGTGAGAGACTAGCTGCTCGCCTCATGTGCCATCACGTTTATTCATGTATAATAATAGGGGTTTCTACTATCCCGGCATTCACACGGTCATAGACCCTAAGAGGAAAGGATAATCCCGCTGAATTATGTGGTGCTGGTACTTACTACTTATTCGAAAATATACTGTGGTGGTATAAAATGTAGGCTATAGCCTATTGTAGGCTATTCAGTGTAAGCATTGTAACGGTAAAAAACGAGGTTCGATGGGAATACCCTTACGGTTTGAATGTTTACGGCATGCCATATCATTATATAGTGTTACATTAAACAAACATAGATAGTTTCTGAATACCTTTGAGCGACTATATTTTATACGTCACATAATTAAGTCTTTTGCATAATTTTGGTCATGTCGTGAACATCTTTGCGATTTAACGACATATTTTATTAATATTTGTGGACATTGTCTTATATTCAGAAGCATAACAGTAGGTATAATAAGCCGAAGCTGGCGCAGGGGCTAATGTGCAAGATGGCCGCCGCGCGCAACTCTCTTATGTTATTCTTATGGGAGGGAGAGTCATAGCTGGCGCAGGGGCTAATGTGCAAGATGGCCGCCGCGCCCTGAGACCGTGGATGACGTCACAGGGAGAGGTCGGCCGTGTAGTTGCTAAATGGAATATATAATATTATTATTAATATTTTATTATTATTATTATTGATTGATCAAGTACAATCAAGACCAGCCTTATATTGTCTACGTTGTGATGTAGTGGCTACCATTCTTGGATGTCACCGCTTAAGCCTGAATTTGATTCACAGCTCAGCCAAGAAATGAAATTCTGGTCTCAGAATTGGAACGGGGTACACTCAGCCTTGTGAGGCAAAACTGATAGGAGCTGGGTTTTGATACCTACCTCAACCATTTTGGAAGTAGTTTTCTGTGGTTTCCCACTTTTACTCCATGCAAATGCTTGGATAGGTCCTAAATTAAGACCACGGCCACCTCTTTCCCAATCCTCATCTGAATTACAAATACACACACTAATACAACCAGCACAATGACACAGGTTATCAGACCTATTCCACACTGATCCAAGTACATGGGAACAGAATAATCACGATGTCAAAGCCCTCTCAAATGAAACAACAACAACAACTACATGTCTTCCTTGTGGTGTAGTGGCTAGCATTCTTGCATGTCACTGCTTAAGCCTGAATTTGATTCTCTGCTCAGCCAAGAAATGTAATTCTGGTCTCAGAACTGGAACGGAGTACACTCACCCTTGTGAGGCAAAACTTACAGGAGCTGGGTTTTGATACCTACCTCAACCATTTTGGAAGTAGTTTTCTGTGGTTTCCCACTTTTACTCCATGCAAATGCTTGGATAGTTCCTAAATTAAGACCACGGCCACCTCTTTCCCAATCCTCATCTGAATTACAAATACACACACTAATACAACCAGCACAATGACACAGGTTATCAGACCTATTCCACACTGATCCAAGTACATGGGAACAGAATAATCACGATGTCAAAGCCCTCTCAAATGAAACAACAACAACAACTACATGTCTTCCTTGTGGTGTAGTGGCTAGCATTCTTGCATGTCACTGCTTAAGCCTGAATTTGATTCTCTGCTCAGCCAAGAAATGTAATTCTGGTCTCAGAACTGGAACGGAGTACACTCACCCTTGTGAGGCAAAACTGACAGGAGCTGGGTTTTGATACCTACCTCAACCATTTTGGAAGTAGTTTTCTGTGGTTTCCCACTTTTACTCCATGCAAATGCTTGGATAGGTCCTAAATTAAGACCACGGCCACCTCTTTCCCAATCCTCATCTGAATTACAAATACACACATTAATACAACCAGCACAATGACACAGGTTATCAGACCTATTCCACACTGATCCAAGTACATGGGAACAGAATAATCACGATGTCAAAGCCCTCTCAAATGAAACAACAACAACAACTACATGTCTTCCTTGTGGTGTAGTGGCTAGCATTCTTGCATGTCACTGCTTAAGCCTGAATTTGATTCACAGCTCAGCCAAGAAATGAAATTCTGGTCTCAGAATTGGAACGGGGTACACTCAGCCTTGTGAGGCAAAACTGATAGGAGCTGGGTTTTGATACCTACCTCAACCATTTTGGAAGTAGTTTTCTGTGGTTTCCCACTTTTACTCCATGCAAATGCTTGGATAGGTCCTAAATTAAGACCACGGCCACCTCTTTCCCAATCCTCATCTGAATTACAAATACACACACTAATACAACCAGCACAATGACACAGGTTATCAGACCTATTCCACACTGATCCAAGTACATGGGAACAGAATAATCACGATGTCAAAGCCCTCTCAAATGAAACAACAACAACAACTACATGTCTTCCTTGTGGTGTAGTGGCTAGCATTCTTGCATGTCACTGCTTAAGCCTGAATTTGATTCTCTGCTCAGCCAAGAAATGTAATTCTGGTCTCAGAACTGGAACGGAGTACACTCACCCTTGTGAGGCAAAACTGACAGGAGCTGGGTTTTGATACCTACCTCAACCATTTTGGAAGTAGTTTTCTGTGGTTTCCCACTTTTACTCCATGCAAATGCTTGGATAGTTCCTAAATTAAGACCACGGCCACCTCTTTCCCAATCCTCATCTGAATTACAAATACACACACTAATACAACCAGCACAATGACACAGGTTATCAGACCTATTCCACACTGATCCAAGTACATGGGAACAGAATAATCACGATGTCAAAGCCCTCTCAAATGAAACAACAACAACAACTACATGTCTTCCTTGTGGTGTAGTGGCTAGCATTCTTGCATGTCACTGCTTAAGCCTGAATTTGATTCTCTGCTCAGCCAAGAAATGTAATTCTGGTCTCAGAACTGGAACGGAGTACACTCACCCTTGTGAGGCAAAACTGACAGGAGCTGGGTTTTGATACCTACCTCAACCATTTTGGAAGTAGTTTTCTGTGGTTTCCCACTTTTACTCCATGCAAATGCTTGGATAGGTCCTAAATTAAGACCACGGCCACCTCTTTCCCAATCCTCATCTGAATTACAAATACACACATTAATACAACCAGCACAATGACACAGGTTATCAGACCTATTCCACACTGATCCAAGTACATGGGAACAGAATAATCACGATGTCAAAGCCCTCTCAAATGAAACAACAACAACAACTACATGTCTTCCTTGTGGTGTAGTGGCTAGCATTCTTGCATGTCACTGCTTAAGCCTGAATTTGATTCTCTGCTCAGCCAAGAAATGTAATTCTGGTCTCAGAACTGGAACGGAGTACACTCACCCTTGTGAGGCAAAACTGACAGGAGCTGGGTTTTGATACCTACCTCAACCATTTTGGAAGTAGTTTTCTGTGGTTTCCCACTTTTACTCCATGCAAATGCTTGGATAGGTCCTAAATTAAGACCACGGCCACCTCTTTCCCAATCCTCATCTGAATTACAAATACACACACTAATACAACCAGCACAATGACACAGGTTATCAGACCTATTCCACACTGATCCAAGTACATGGGAACAGAATAATCACGATGTCAAAGCCCTCTCAAATGAAACAACAACAACAACAACTACATGTCTTCCTTGTGGTGTAGTGGCTAGCATTCTTGCATGTCACTGCTTAAGCCTGAATTTGATTCTCTGCTCAGCCAAGAAATGTAATTCTGGTCTCAGAACTGGAACGGAGTACACTCACCCTTGTGAGGCAAAACTGACAGGAGCTGGGTTTTGATACCTACCTCAACCATTTTGGAAGTAGTTTTCTGTGGTTTCCCACTTTTACTCCATGCAAATGCTTGGATAGGTCCTAAATTAAGACCACGGCCACCTCTTTCCCAATCCTCATCTGAATTACAAATACACACACTAATACAACCAGCACAATGACACAGGTTATCAGACCTATTCCACACTGATCCAAGTACATGGGAACAGAATAATCACGATGTCAAAGCCCTCTCAAATGAAACAACAACAACAACAACTACATGTCTTCCTTGTGGTGTAGTGGCTAGCATTCTTGCATGTCACTGCTTAAGCCTGAATTTGATTCTCTGCTCAGCCAAGAAATGTAATTCTGGTCTCAGAACTGGAACGGAGTACACTCACCCTTGTGAGGCAAAACTGACAGGAGCTGGGTTTTGATACCTACCTCAACCATTTTGGAAGTAGTTTTCTGTGGTTTCCCACTTTTACTCCATGCAAATGCTTGGATAGGTCCTAAATTAAGACCACGGCCACCTCTTTCCCAATCCTTATCTGAATTACAAATACACACACTAATACAACCAGCACAATGACACAGGTTATCAGACCTATTCCACACTGATCCAAGTACATGGGAACAGAATAATCACGATGTCAAAGCCCTCTCAAATGAAACAACAACAACAACTACATGTCTTCCTTGTGGTGTAGTGGCTAGCATTCTTGCATGTCACTGCTTAAGCCTGAATTTGATTCTCTGCTCAGCCAAGAAATGTAATTCTGGTCTCAGAACTGGAACGGAGTACACTCACCCTTGTGAGGCAAAACTGACAGGAGCTGGGTTTTGATACCTACCTCAACCATTTTGGAAGTAGTTTTCTGTGGTTTCCCACTTTTACTCCATGCAAATGCTTGGATAGTTCCTAAATTAAGACCACGGCCGCCTCTTTCCCAATCCTCATCTGAATTATAAATACACACACTAATACAGCCATTGCTGTTACACAGGTTATTAGACAAATTCAACACTCAACCAAGTACGCGGGGCTACATGACTATGAAATCACAAAACTCCTAAAAGAACGGGGTACACTCAGCCTTGTGAGACAAAACTGAGAAGAGACGGGTTCAATTCCTACCTCACTCATTCTAAGAGTGTTTTTCTGTGGGTTTCCTCTCTTACACTCTTAAGGAAATGCCGGGATGGTACCTAACTTAAGGCTACAGCTGCTTCCTACCCAATACCTACCTCTATTACAAATACATACAGTAGTACAGACATTACAGTGACACAGGTTATCAGACAGCTCTTTCATACACTCAAGTTCATAGGGTTACAAACCAAGAGGTATTAAGACTAGTGAGAGAGAAGAGATGTTTCTGGTGACTGTTAATGAAGAGAAGAGATAGGTTGGTAGGACACAGACTAAGGCACCCAGGAATAGCAAGCTTAGTTATGGAAGGAAGGGGTCAAGGGCAAGAACTGTAGGGGTAGACCATGTTTAGAATATGTTAAACAGATTGCCTTGGAAGTAGGGTATTGTAGCTACAGTATATAGGGATGAAATGATTAGCTCATCAATCAGTCAAAAGACTGAAGATGAAAACATCAATATAGAATTTGGAATTAAGTTACTTACCTCAGTAATGCATATCTTTTGTTGATAATCTTGTTACGATGTTTTAACATTTCTAACCACACGCTACTCATGAACTATATGTCACTATTTATTTCCTATTCAACTACAAGGGACTGATGATCATGGTGTCTCAACCACTTATCGTGAATGATACACTCTCAACTACACGGGTCTGATGACCATGGTGTTTCAACACACTGACGTGAAAGATACACTCTCAACTATACTGAGCTGATGACCATGGTGTCTCACCCCACTAACGTGAATGATACACTCTCAACTACACGAGGCTGATGACCATGGTGTCTCAACCCACTAACGTGAATGATACACTCTCAACTACACGGGGCTGATGACTATGATGTCTTACCACACATACATGCTATAACGCGTGATTGATGATTGAATTTTGTTACAAGTTTTGATTGAATTTTGTTACAAGTTTAAACAATTCATTTGCAAGCGAACACTATGTGAGTTGAAAGGCGACTGTTCTCTCCAGCGTACTGTGGGAGCTTGGTAGGTGCAAGTTCGCAGAAATTTGATAGCTTACATTGCGTGTAATCTCCGAGGCTGAAGGCTTGGCTCTTGACTGTTAGTGAAACTTTTATATGAATTTTGAATACAGAATTTAACCTTGGTTGTCTTAAAAAATGGATTTTGTGGTTTCCCACTTCTACTCCAAGCAAATGTCGGAATGGTTCCTAAATTAATGCCGGGGCAGCCTCCTTCCCAATCCTTACATGAATAACTAATACACACAATCCTACAGACACCACAATAACACAGATTATCGCATACATTTTGCATACACCCAAGTACAGGGGTATAAAAGACCACGATGTCTAAGCCCTTCATAACAACAACAACAACAACAACGTCGTAACATGAGACTGTACAAAGTAGACTATCATAAGAGACGACCTCGTTGTGTAGTGGCTAGCATTCTAGGTCGTCACCTTGGAGGCCTGAGTTTGATTTCCGGCTCTGCCAAGAAATTTAATCTTGGTCTACATTAGGCTTTGTAAGGAAAAACTGAGAGGAGGTTTTCCTTGGTTTCCCACTTGTACTTCAGGTGAATACCGGGATGATTCTTAATTTAAGTGTCCGCCTGCATCCTTTCCAATCCTCATCCAATTACTAATACACACACTACTGCAGTCATCACAATAACACATGCTATCACACAAATCCTATACACCACGATGTCAAAACCCCTCAAATGATATGCATATGTACAGTACTTCGAATTGACAGGTGAAAAGCTAATGGAAGTAGGATACTTTTTACTACTTAGAAAGCAAAATAACTAGTGATGGACGATGCAAAGAGGATATATTATGAATTGCAGCCAATGGCCATAGCTGGGCATTTTTGATTTAACGCCCGAGGTCTCCCAACAAGTTCAATTTCAGTTAGGTCCAACTTTAGTTACCAAATGCTACTGTCACTAACTCCAAGTGGCGAACGTTGGAACTTAATAGAGCGTTACTAATTAACCAATATCGCCTATAAATTTTACTACACACTGCCAATTGCAGTGCTAGGTTCTTTTACGTGGAACAAATGTATGACATGGGACGGCAGGCTTTACTCCACGCCCCTCCGAAGGAATGCATACTAAAGGAATTAGCGCTTTTAAAAATCCCACGACTTTGTCAGGGTTTGAACCCGTTATCTTGAGCACAGCTATTAACTACACCACCGATACCGCTACATTGACATAGGTAATCACGCATATTCCAGAAACATTATGTACATGGGTTTTAATAAATAGTCACAATGTCGGATAAGCCCTAAAATGTGACCCTGTGGCTAATTGGTTAGCATGGTAGACTTTGACCTTGAGGGATTTAGCTTTCACTCCTAGGATTTTAATTTGTTATGGAAATAGGAAACATAATTATGGCAAGAAAGGTTGAGGCTAAGAACTGCAGTGTAGTTCAAGGTTCGAATATGCTAAACAGATTGTCTTAGATGTAGCTTAAATTAGCTTGAGCAGGGAGTAACTACCAACCTTGTGAAGAAAGCTGAGACGTGATAAACTCATTTCTACCTCACTCATATTGTTTCATGGTTTTACCACTTTTATTTAAGGCAAATGCATGGATGATTCTTAACTTAAGGCTATGACTGTCTCGTTCCCAATCCTCACTTAAGTTTAAAAATCTATACACCAATAACTATGCAGGAATCATTTATCTATTGGTTCTTTATTATTGGAGTCGTTGCTCATATAGGTAAGAAACGGGTCATACTATACTTTCAACTACACTAGTTTCAACTACTTTTCAAGGCCACGCTCACCGAGCATTGCCGAAGACTGCCGAAAGTTAACGATTGGATTAAGAGTGTCAGGCGGGTAACAAGAAACACAAGCGGTACCCATGCAATAGTTTTATTAATTACATATATCTACAATTTTTACATATAATACACTCTTTTCTTTATTTTAATAACATTCATTTTCATTTTTCTACATTTTAACTTAAATTTTTGCTTAAATCTCTTAGGTCCCTTTTGTATCCATTTGTTTAATACGAACAGGGCAGCCCAAATTCTTGATTTGTCATGCATAATTACACACAGAACACAACTCTTTCCTTATTTTTGCTTGGTGTAGTTTTAAGAGCATCCAGCTTAATTTTGATCCGATAATTCAAATCTGTATCAGAATCTTCTAGTTCCTTTTCCAGCCAGTAATTGGATATAAACAAAGAGTCAATATTCTCCATTTCCAACACATATCTAACTTTATGTCTATATACTATTGGTTTTAGTCCCTTAATAATTAGTTCTGTTCCTTTTTCCATACTTTCTAACCGGGAGCACTTTCGGATTTTTATTTGGCCTTTGATTTCCTGCATAGTGATGTTATTAAGCAGATCAACGTCACCTTGCGTATACGATGTCGACTCTACTCTATAGTCTGTTTGAATGCTTGTGAACAACTTAAAATTCTCGATTTTAGCAAACGAGTTACCATTAAATGTAGTAATTCCATTGGTGTTGAATGCTGCAAACGGTTTTTCAGTTTCCAAATGTACAATGTCCAATCCACCACATCGAGTTACAATAAATCCATCCTTTTTAAGCAAGTCTAAATTACCATGACTCTTTAAAAACATAGATTTTAAATATCCTCTTAAGTAGCACACATGTTTACATTTTTCACTTTCTACAAGCACTCCAACGCGTGGATAAGTTCCTTTGTAATTAACAGTAAATGCTGAGAGTTTGTATTTCCCACTCACATCTAGATTTTGCCAGGGACTTTGTTTAAAGTAAACTGTAAACCTGTTTCTTGCATCCACAATCGTCTGTTCTTTCTGCAACACTGCTTCGTACTCTTTCTTTAGGGCAGTAGTCTCTGCAACATACTCCACTTTCCTTTTTTTGATCTCAATTTCCTCTAACTCCAATTTTCGTTTCCTTACACATAGCACATTAACTGTACTCAATGGGGTAATTTCCTTAAGAGGGTATGGTTTAAGTCTGTTAGATTTATTGGTTCTTTTTCTCAACACCTGGGGAGGAATATTATTTGTAGGAGTCAATCCTAATTCGCTAATGTTTATGTTTGCGGGAATTGTGGAAAACAATGTCCTGGATTGGGAAAAGAATGTTTCCCCAGCTTTAAGATAGCATTTCTGTATAATGCGAACATTGTTGTTTCCAGAATCATCGTTAACAATTTCTACAAAGTTTACAGGTAAGTAATTAAAACTATAGGCAGAGAGAGCATAGTTTATCATCTTTTCCCGATCTTGTCCATCGCGCAGTTCGATTTGCACACCAGTCAATTTCCGAGTATTTTTATTACCCCAATACACAAATTGCAAAACTTTGTTAAACACCACACAGCAACTATTTCGTAGGTTATCCGATAGTTTGGTCCACATGGACGCGATCGGCACCGAGTACAGGGGCGCTTCTTTTAAGTAATATTTGTTGGCGTTTAATACACTAACACAATCTTCGAGTGGGTCAAATACACCATCCATTTTGTAGTTGTAAATTGTTGCTTCTAGTCTTGTAATACCATGTTCTTTAGCTAAGTAAGACGTAAACGTTTCCCTTAGACGGGAGTCTGGACATCGGATAAAGTCTATAATATGGTTTCCAATGACTTTGTTTACACCAGGACTTGTAATTTGACATATAAATTTGTTATATATCTTTATTCTAGAATTAGAGTTCATCCATGTTAAACAGTCTATACCAACCGTTTTATCATTGTTCACAATCACATTACACTTTTCTCGATACTCTCCTTGCACACAAAAGTTGTGATTCGATGTTAGATAATCACACATCTCTGCCTTGTTAAAAACACCAGCCAAATCTTGGGTTATGTCCAAATCCATAAGATAAAACTCCTCAGCACGAAGCTGTTGCAATATCTCTGGAAGTTCGGCTAACAGAACATCTAATTTAACATCAGCTAGCTCCACTTTGTATGGTATAGCCACAGGATTTTTATACTTTTCCATAATGTTAACCATTCCTTTCTCCCCAAGCTGTGTCCTGAGTCCCCGTGCCATTGCACACTCGTTATTGAGTAGAGGAAATTGTAGCTTTGCCTTAACACCATGTTTAGCAGAGATGAACTTGGAGAATTTACCACGTAAATAGAGGTTGAAAGCACCACACACCTCTTTCTTTAGCAGCACAGACTTACTATTTTCCAATTGTTCTTGGCAGTCCACTTGATCACATATCCTAACCACCATAATGTTATCACAAAACGGCTCCGTAATCGGTGTAAGTAGATTAACATTTTTATCACTTAGGAGCGTCTCGTTTTCTGTGTAGTTTATATTACCAATGTCTGTAACCAGATTGTCCAGGTTTTCCAACAACAACCACAACCCAAACCGCTCGTTGGTAGGCTTTATTCTGTTCCCCATACGTTGGGGGACACTAAACACTTTAGAGAGAGACATCTTCACACTTTCAACTACCACGAAGCACTGATCAAATGCATCTGTAGCGTCTCTTATATATACCATTAATCAATTTTATTTTTAGACTATGACGTAACTGACAACGCTTGTCGGCAGAAAGCAGTACACATATAAATACAAAATCTCTCGAACATTGCCGGAGACTGCCCAAGGTTAACGATTGGAACTCAAACAAGATTTAACTTGTCACATGACGTAACAAAAAGTTAAATGATTTAATTGCATGGGAATGTTGCTTTACCTAAAATGTAATACTATGCAAGTGTTTAACATTTTACAATCAGCTTGTGTATTGGCTTTTTATGTTGGCTTTTTTGTTGGCTTTTGTTGGCTTTTGTTGGCTTGTGTTGGCTTTTTTGTTGGCTTTTGTTGGCTTTTGTATTAGCTCTCTCATATTTGCTCTTGCTTGTGGGGGGCTTATTATTTGGTCTTGGAAAGTATGTCAGTCCTTTTTTATGGCTGCAAAATGCTTACAGCCATGTTTGTAAGCAGCAACAACAACAACAACACACAAAATCCCCCCCCCCCCCCCAAAAAAAAAACCCAAAGTACTCTAAGCTTTATCAATGACTCTCAACTCTTACACTTACCTCTATCCCATGCCTAGTCAAAAAATTAGTGTATTTTTCAAATTTTTCTATAAATATTTGGATAGTAGGCTATGTCATTAATCTAAAAATCCTGAAAAGACATATGTTAACTCCAACACCTACCTCTATACCACTCTCAGTCCAAAAATAGCCTACTATCCAAATATTTATAGAAAAATTTGAAAAATACACTAATTTTTTGACTAGGCATGGGATAGAGGTAAGTGTAAGAGTTGAGAGTCATTGATAAAGCTTAGAGTACTTTGGTTTTTTTTTTGGGGGGGGGGGGGATTTTGTGTGTTGTTGTTGTTGTTGCTGCTTACAAACATGGCTGTAAGCATTTTGCAGCCATAAAAAAGGACTGACATACTTTCCAAGACCAAATAATAAGCCCCCCACAAGCAAGAGCAAATATGAGAGAGCTAATACAAAAGCCAACAAAAGCCAACAAAAAAGCCAACACAAGCCAACAAAAGCCAACAAAAGCCAACAAAAAAGCCAACATAAAAAGCCAATACACAAGCTGATTGTAAAATGTTAAACACTTGCATAGTATTACATTTTAGGTAAAGCAACATTCCCATGCAATTAAATCATTTAACTTTTTGTTACGTCATGTGACAAGTTAAATCTTGTTTGAGTTCCAATCGTTAACCTTGGGCAGTCTCCGGCAATGTTCGAGAGATTTTGTATTTATATGTGTACTGCTTTCTGCCGACAAGCGTTGTCAGTTACGTCATAGTCTAAAAATAAAATTGATTAATGGTATATATAAGAGACGCTACAGATGCATTTGATCAGTGCTTCGTGGTAGTTGAAAGTGTGAAGATGTCTCTCTCTAAAGTGTTTAGTGTCCCCCAACGTATGGGGAACAGAATAAAGCCTACCAACGAGCGGTTTGGGTTGTGGTTGTTGTTGGAAAACCTGGACAATCTGGTTACAGACATTGGTAATATAAACTACACAGAAAACGAGACGCTCCTAAGTGATAAAAATGTTAATCTACTTACACCGATTACGGAGCCGTTTTGTGATAACATTATGGTGGTTAGGATATGTGATCAAGTGGACTGCCAAGAACAATTGGAAAATAGTAAGTCTGTGCTGCTAAAGAAAGAGGTGTGTGGTGCTTTCAACCTCTATTTACGTGGTAAATTCTCCAAGTTCATCTCTGCTAAACATGGTGTTAAGGCAAAGCTACAATTTCCTCTACTCAATAACGAGTGTGCAATGGCACGGGGACTCAGGACACAGCTTGGGGAGAAAGGAATGGTTAACATTATGGAAAAGTATAAAAATCCTGTGGCTATACCATACAAAGTGGAGCTAGCTGATGTTAAATTAGATGTTCTGTTAGCCGAACTTCCAGAGATATTGCAACAGCTTCGTGCTGAGGAGTTTTATCTTATGGATTTGGACATAACCCAAGATTTGGCTGGTGTTTTTAACAAGGCAGAGATGTGTGATTATCTAACATCGAATCACAACTTTTGTGTGCAAGGAGAGTATCGAGAAAAGTGTAATGTGATTGTGAACAATGATAAAACGGTTGGTATAGACTGTTTAACATGGATGAACTCTAATTCTAGAATAAAGATATATAACAAATTTATATGTCAAATTACAAGTCCTGGTGTAAACAAAGTCATTGGAAACCATATTATAGACTTTATCCGATGTCCAGACTCCCGTCTAAGGGAAACGTTTACGTCTTACTTAGCTAAAGAACATGGTATTACAAGACTAGAGGCAACAATTTACAACTACAAAATGGATGGTGTATTTGACCCACTCGAAGATTGTGTTAGTGTATTAAACGCCAACAAATATTACTTAAAAGAAGCGCCCCTGTACTCGGTGCCGATCGCGTCCATGTGGACCAAACTATCGGATAACCTACGAAATAGTTGCTGTGTGGTGTTTAACAAAGTTTTGCAATTTGTGTATTGGGGTAATAAAAATACTCGGAAATTGACTGGTGTGCAAATCGAACTGCGCGATGGACAAGATCGGGAAAAGATGATAAACTATGCTCTCTCTGCCTATAGTTTTAATTACTTACCTGTAAACTTTGTAGAAATTGTTAACGATGATTCTGGAAACAACAATGTTCGCATTATACAGAAATGCTATCTTAAAGCTGGGGAAACATTCTTTTCCCAATCCAGGACATTGTTTTCCACAATTCCCGCAAACATAAACATTAGCGAATTAGGATTGACTCCTACAAATAATATTCCTCCCCAGGTGTTGAGAAAAAGAACCAATAAATCTAACAGACTTAAACCATACCCTCTTAAGGAAATTACCCCATTGAGTACAGTTAATGTGCTATGTGTAAGGAAACGAAAATTGGAGTTAGAGGAAATTGAGATCAAAAAAAGGAAAGTGGAGTATGTTGCAGAGACTACTGCCCTAAAGAAAGAGTACGAAGCAGTGTTGCAGAAAGAACAGACGATTGTGGATGCAAGAAACAGGTTTACAGTTTACTTTAAACAAAGTCCCTGGCAAAATCTAGATGTGAGTGGGAAATACAAACTCTCAGCATTTACTGTTAATTACAAAGGAACTTATCCACGCGTTGGAGTGCTTGTAGAAAGTGAAAAATGTAAACATGTGTGCTACTTAAGAGGATATTTAAAATCTATGTTTTTAAAGAGTCATGGTAATTTAGACTTGCTTAAAAAGGATGGATTTATTGTAACTCGATGTGGTGGATTGGACATTGTACATTTGGAAACTGAAAAACCGTTTGCAGCATTCAACACCAATGGAATTACTACATTTAATGGTAACTCGTTTGCTAAAATCGAGAATTTTAAGTTGTTCACAAGCATTCAAACAGACTATAGAGTAGAGTCGACATCGTATACGCAAGGTGACGTTGATCTGCTTAATAACATCACTATGCAGGAAATCAAAGGCCAAATAAAAATCCGAAAGTGCTCCCGGTTAGAAAGTATGGAAAAAGGAACAGAACTAATTATTAAGGGAATAAAACCAATAGTATATAGACATAAAGTTAGATATGTGTTGGAAATGGAGAATATTGACTCTTTGTTTATATCCAATTACTGGCTGGAAAAGGAACTAGAAGATTCTGATACAGATTTGAATTATCGGATCAAAATTAAGCTGGATGCTCTTAAAACTACACCAAGCAAAAATAAGGAAAGAGTTGTGTTCTGTGTGTAATTATGCATGACAAATCAAGAATTTGGGCTGCCCTGTTCGTATTAAACAAATGGATACAAAAGGGACCTAAGAGATTTAAGCAAAAATTTAAGTTAAAATGTAGAAAAATGAAAATGAATGTTATTAAAATAAAGAAAAGAGTGTATTATATGTAAAAATTGTAGATATATGTAATTAATAAAACTATTGCATGGGTACCGCTTGTGTTTCTTGTTACCCGCCTGACACTCTTAATCCAATCGTTAACTTTCGGCAGTCTTCGGCAATGCTCGGTGAGCGTGGCCTTGAAAAGTAGTTGAAACTAGTGTAGTTGAAAGTATAGTATGACCCGTTTCTTACCTATATGAGCAACGACTCCAATAATAAAGAACCAATAGATAAATGATTCCTGCATAGTTATTGGTGTATAGATTTTTAAACTTAAGTGAGGATTGGGAACGAGACAGTCATAGCCTTAAGTTAAGAATCATCCATGCATTTGCCTTAAATAAAAGTGGTAAAACCATGAAACAATATGAGTGAGGTAGAAATGAGTTTATCACGTCTCAGCTTTCTTCACAAGGTTGGTAGTTACTCCCTGCTCAAGCTAATTTAAGCTACATCTAAGACAATCTGTTTAGCATATTCGAACCTTGAACTACACTGCAGTTCTTAGCCTCAACCTTTCTTGCCATAATTATGTTTCCTATTTCCATAACAAATTAAAATCCTAGGAGTGAAAGCTAAATCCCTCAAGGTCAAAGTCTACCATGCTAACCAATTAGCCACAGGGTCACATTTTAGGGCTTATCCGACATTGTGACTATTTATTAAAACCCATGTACATAATGTTTCTGGAATATGCGTGATTACCTATGTCAATGTAGCGGTATCGGTGGTGTAGTTAATAGCTGTGCTCAAGATAACGGGTTCAAACCCTGACAAAGTCGTGGGATTTTTAAAAGCGCTAATTCCTTTAGTATGCATTCCTTCGGAGGGGCGTGGAGTAAAGCCTGCCGTCCCATGTCATACATTTGTTCCACGTAAAAGAACCTAGCACTGCAATTGGCAGTGTGTAGTAAAATTTATAGGCGATATTGGTTAATTAGTAACGCTCTATTAAGTTCCAACGTTCGCCACTTGGAGTTAGTGACAGTAGCATTTGGTAACTAAAGTTGGACCTAACTGAAATTGAACTTGTTGGGAGACCTCGGGCGTTAAATCAAAAATGCCCAGCTATGGCCATTGGCTGCAATTCATAATATATCCTCTTTGCATCGTCCATCACTAGTTATTTTGCTTTCTAAGTAGTAAAAAGTATCCTACTTCCATTAGCTTTTCACCTGTCAATTCGAAGTACTGTACATATGCATATCATTTGAGGGGTTTTGACATCGTGGTGTATAGGATTTGTGTGATAGCATGTGTTATTGTGATGACTGCAGTAGTGTGTGTATTAGTAATTGGATGAGGATTGGAAAGGATGCAGGCGGACACTTAAATTAAGAATCATCCCGGTATTCACCTGAAGTACAAGTGGGAAACCAAGGAAAACCTCCTCTCAGTTTTTCCTTACAAAGCCTAATGTAGACCAAGATTAAATTTCTTGGCAGAGCCGGAAATCAAACTCAGGCCTCCAAGGTGACGACCTAGAATGCTAGCCACTACACAACGAGGTCGTCTCTTATGATAGTCTACTTTGTACAGTCTCATGTTACGACGTTGTTGTTGTTGTTGTTATGAAGGGCTTAGACATCGTGGTCTTTTATACCCCTGTACTTGGGTGTATGCAAAATGTATGCGATAATCTGTGTTATTGTGGTGTCTGTAGGATTGTGTGTATTAGTTATTCATGTAAGGATTGGGAAGGAGGCTGCCCCGGCATTAATTTAGGAACCATTCCGACATTTGCTTGGAGTAGAAGTGGGAAACCACAAAATCCATTTTTTAAGACAACCAAGGTTAAATTCTGTATTCAAAATTCATATAAAAGTTTCACTAACAGTCAAGAGCCAAGCCTTCAGCCTCGGAGATTACACGCAATGTAAGCTATCAAATTTCTGCGAACTTGCACCTACCAAGCTCCCACAGTACGCTGGAGAGAACAGTCGCCTTTCAACTCACATAGTGTTCGCTTGCAAATGAATTGTTTAAACTTGTAACAAAATTCAATCAAAACTTGTAACAAAATTCAATCATCAATCACGCGTTATAGCATGTATGTGTGGTAAGACATCATAGTCATCAGCCCCGTGTAGTTGAGAGTGTATCATTCACGTTAGTGGGTTGAGACACCATGGTCATCAGCCTCGTGTAGTTGAGAGTGTATCATTCACGTTAGTGGGGTGAGACACCATGGTCATCAGCTCAGTATAGTTGAGAGTGTATCTTTCACGTCAGTGTGTTGAAACACCATGGTCATCAGACCCGTGTAGTTGAGAGTGTATCATTCACGATAAGTGGTTGAGACACCATGATCATCAGTCCCTTGTAGTTGAATAGGAAATAAATAGTGACATATAGTTCATGAGTAGCGTGTGGTTAGAAATGTTAAAACATCGTAACAAGATTATCAACAAAAGATATGCATTACTGAGGTAAGTAACTTAATTCCAAATTCTATATTGATGTTTTCATCTTCAGTCTTTTGACTGATTGATGAGCTAATCATTTCATCCCTATATACTGTAGCTACAATACCCTACTTCCAAGGCAATCTGTTTAACATATTCTAAACATGGTCTACCCCTACAGTTCTTGCCCTTGACCCCTTCCTTCCATAACTAAGCTTGCTATTCCTGGGTGCCTTAGTCTGTGTCCTACCAACCTATCTCTTCTCTTCATTAACAGTCACCAGAAACATCTCTTCTCTCTCACTAGTCTTAATACCTCTTGGTTTGTAACCCTATGAACTTGAGTGTATGAAAGAGCTGTCTGATAACCTGTGTCACTGTAATGTCTGTACTACTGTATGTATTTGTAATAGAGGTAGGTATTGGGTAGGAAGCAGCTGTAGCCTTAAGTTAGGTACCATCCCGGCATTTCCTTAAGAGTGTAAGAGAGGAAACCCACAGAAAAACACTCTTAGAATGAGTGAGGTAGGAATTGAACCCGTCTCTTCTCAGTTTTGTCTCACAAGGCTGAGTGTACCCCGTTCTTTTAGGAGTTTTGTGATTTCATAGTCATGTAGCCCCGCGTACTTGGTTGAGTGTTGAATTTGTCTAATAACCTGTGTAACAGCAATGGCTGTATTAGTGTGTGTATTTATAATTCAGATGAGGATTGGGAAAGAGGCGGCCGTGGTCTTAATTTAGGAACTATCCAAGCATTTGCATGGAGTAAAAGTGGGAAACCACAGAAAACTACTTCCAAAATGGTTGAGGTAGGTATCAAAACCCAGCTCCTGTCAGTTTTGCCTCACAAGGGTGAGTGTACTCCGTTCCAGTTCTGAGACCAGAATTACATTTCTTGGCTGAGCAGAGAATCAAATTCAGGCTTAAGCAGTGACATGCAAGAATGCTAGCCACTACACCACAAGGAAGACATGTAGTTGTTGTTGTTGTTTCATTTGAGAGGGCTTTGACATCGTGATTATTCTGTTCCCATGTACTTGGATCAGTGTGGAATAGGTCTGATAACCTGTGTCATTGTGCTGGTTGTATTAGTGTGTGTATTTGTAATTCAGATAAGGATTGGGAAAGAGGTGGCCGTGGTCTTAATTTAGGACCTATCCAAGCATTTGCATGGAGTAAAAGTGGGAAACCACAGAAAACTACTTCCAAAATGGTTGAGGTAGGTATCAAAACCCAGCTCCTGTCAGTTTTGCCTCACAAGGGTGAGTGTACTCCGTTCCAGTTCTGAGACCAGAATTACATTTCTTGGCTGAGCAGAGAATCAAATTCAGGCTTAAGCAGTGACATGCAAGAATGCTAGCCACTACACCACAAGGAAGACATGTAGTTGTTGTTGTTGTTTCATTTGAGAGGGCTTTGACATCGTGATTATTCTGTTCCCATGTACTTGGATCAGTGTGGAATAGGTCTGATAACCTGTGTCATTGTGCTGGTTGTATTAGTGTGTGTATTTGTAATTCAGATGAGGATTGGGAATGAGGTGGCCGTGGTCTTAATTTAGGACCTATCCAAGCATTTGCATGGAGTAAAAGTGGGAAACCACAGAAAACTACTTCCAAAATGGTTGAGGTAGGTATCAAAACCCAGCTCCTATCAGTTTTGCCTCACAAGGCTGAGTGTACCCCGTTCCAATTCTGAGACCAGAATTTCATTTCTTGGCTGAGCTGTGAATCAAATTCAGGCTTAAGCGGTGACATCCAAGAATGGTAGCCACTACATCACAACGTAGACAATATAAGGCTGGTCTTGATTGTACTTGATCAATCAATAATAATAATAATAAAATATTAATAATAATATTATATATTCCATTTAGCAACTACACGGCCGACCTCTCCCTGTGACGTCATCCACGGTCTCAGGGCGCGGCGGCCATCTTGCACATTAGCCCCTGCGCCAGCTATGACTCTCCCTCCCATAAGAATAACATAAGAGAGTTGCGCGCGGCGGCCATCTTGCACATTAGCCCCTGCGCCAGCTTCGGCTTATTATACCTACTACATTCGGCTAGTTTTTGGTACAACTCAGTTAGTTTAGTGCATATTTATCTAGATATAAGTTACATTCAGTCATTTTTAGGGTTTACTCAGCTATTTTGGAGCATATTTAGCTAGATATAGGTTACATTCAGTAAGTTTTAGTTATTACTCAGCTAGTTTAGAGCATATTTAGCTAGGTATAGGTTACATTCAGTCAGTTTTTGGTATTACTCAGCTTGTTTAGAGCATATTTAGCTAGATATAGGTTACAGTCAGTTTTAGGTATTACTCACCTAGTTTAGAGCATATTTAGCTAGATATAGGTTACATTCAGTCAGTTTTAGGTATTACTCAGCAAGTTTAGAGCATATTTAGCTAGATATAGGTAACATTCGGCTAGTTTTAGGTATTACTCAGCTAGTTTAGACCATATTAAGCTAGATATAGGTAACATTTGACTAGTTTTAGGTATAACTCAGCTAGTTTAGGGCATATTTAGCTAGTTGTAAGTTACATTCAGTAGGTTTTAGGGTTTAGTCAGCTAGTTTGGAGCATATTTAGCTAGATATAGGTAACATTCAGTCAGTTTTAGTTATTACTCAGCTAGTTTAGAGCATATTTAGCTAGGTATAGGTTACATTCAGTCAGTTTTAGCTATTACTCAGCTTGTTTAGAGCATATTTATCTAGATATAGGTTACATTCAGTCAGTTTTAGGTATTACTCAGCTAGTTTAGGGCATATTTAGCTAGATATAGGTTACATTCAGTCAGTTTTAGGTAAAACTCAGCTAGCTTAGAGCATATTTAGCTAGGGATAGGTTACATTCAGTCAGTTTTAGGTATTACTCAGCTTGTTTAGAGCATATTTAGCTAGATATATGTTACATTCAGTCAGTTTTAGGTATTACTCAGCTAGTTTAGAGCATATCTAACTCGTTATCGGTAACATTCGTCGAATTTTAGGTATTACTCAGCTAGTTTAGAGCATATTTAGCTAGTTATAGGTTACATTCAGCTAGTTTTAGGGTTTACTCCACTAGTTTAGAGCATATTTAGCTGAATATAGGTAACATTCGGCTAGTTTTAGGGTTTACTCAGCTAGTTTAGAGCATATTTAGCTAGAAATAGGTAACATTCGGCTTGTTTTAGGTATTACTCAGCTAGATTAGAGCGTATTAAGCTAGTTATAGGTTACATTCAGCTAGTTTTAGGGTTTACTCAGCTAGTTTAGAGCATATTTAGCTAGATATAGGTTACATTCAGTCAGTTTTAGGTATTTTCAGCTAGTTTAGAGCGTATTTAGCTAGATATAGGTTACATTCAGTCAGTTTTGGGTATTTCTCAGCTAGATTAGAGCGTATTTAACTAGATATAGGTTACATTCAGTCAGTTTTAAGTATTACTCAGCTAGTTTAGAGGATATTTAGCTAGTTATAGGTTACATTCAGCTAGTTTAAGTTATCACTCAGCTAGTTTAGAGCGTATTTAGCTAGTTATAGGTTACATTCAGCTAGTTTTAGGTCTTACTCAGCTAGCTTAGAGCATATTTAGCTAGATATAGGTTACATTCAGTCAGTTTTAGCTATTTTTCAGCTAGATTAGAGCGTATTTAGCTAGATATATGTTACATTCAGTCCGTTGTAGGTATTACTCAGCTAGTTGAGAGCATATTTAGCTAGATATAGGTTACATTCAGTCAGTTTTAGGTATTACTCAGCTAGTTTAGAGCATATTTATCTAGATATAGGTTACATTCAGTCCGTTGTAGGTATTACTCAGCTAGTTTAGAGCATATTTATCTAGATATAGGTTACATTCAGTAAGTTTTAGGTATTACTCAGTTAGTTTTGAGCATATTTAGCTAGTCATAGGTTACATTCAGCTAGTTTTAGTATTACTCAGCTACTTTGGAGCATATTTAGCTAGTTATAGGTTACATTCAGCTAGTTTTAGGTATTACTCAGCTAGTTTAGAGCATATTTAGCTAGATATAGGTTACATTCGGCTAGTTTTAGATAATACTCAGCTTGTTTAGAGCATATTTATCTAGAGATAGGTTACATTAAGTCAGTTTTAGTTATTACTCAGCTAATTTAGAGCATATTTAGCTAGGTATAAGTTACATTCAGTCAGTTTTAGGTATTACTCAGCTTGTTTAGAGCATATTCAGCTAGATATAGGTTACATTCAGTCAGTTTAAGTTATAACTCAGCTAGTTTAGAGCATATTTAGCTAGGTATAGGTTACATTCAGCCAGTTTTAGGTATTACTCAGCTTGTTTATAGCATATTTAGCTAGATATAGGTTACAGTCAGGTTTAGGTATTACTCATCTAGTTTAGAGCATATTTAGCTAGATATAGGTTACATTCAGTCAGTTTTAGTTATTACTCAGCTAGTTTAGAGCATATTTAGCTAGGTATAGGTTACATTCAGTCAGTTTTAGGTATTACTCAGCTTGTTTAGAGCATATTTAGCTAGTTATAGGTTACATTCAGTCAGTTTTAGGTATTACTCAGCTAGTTTAGAGCATATTTAGCTAGATATAGGTTACATTCAGTCAGTTTTAGGTAAAACTCAGCTAGCTTAGAGCATATTTAGCTAGGGATAGGTTACATTCAGTCAGTTTTAGGTATTACTCAGCTTGTTTAGAGCATATTTAGCTAGATATATGTTACATTCAGTCAGTTTTAGGTATTACTCAGCTAGTTTAGAGCATATTTAACTCGTTATCGGTAACATTCTTCGAATTTTAGGTATTACTCAGCTAGTTTAGAGCATATTTAGCTAGTTATAGGTTACATTCAGCTAGTTTTAGGGTTTACTCCACTAGTTTAGAGCATATTTAGCTGAATATAGGTAACATTCGGCTAGTTTTAGGGTTTACTCAGCTAGTTTAGAGCATATTTAGCTAGATATAGGTAACATTCGGCTTGTTTTAGGTATTACTCAGCTAGATTAGAGCGTATTTAGCTAGTTATAGGTTACATTCAGCTAGTTTTAGGGTTTACTCAGCTAGTTTAGAGCATATTTAGCTAGATATAGGTTACATTCAGTCAGTTTTAGGTATTTTCAGCTAGTTTAGAGCGTATTTAGCTAGATATAGGTTACATTCAGTCAGTTTTGGGTATTTCTCAGCTAGATTAGAGCGTATTTAACTAGATATAGGTTACATTCAGTCAGTTTTAAGTATTACTCAGCTAGTTTAGAGGATATTTAGCTAGTTACAGGTTACATTCAGCTAGTTTAAGTTATCACTCAGCTAGTTTAGAGCGTATTTAGCTAGTTAAAGGTTACATTCAGCTAGTTTTAGGTCTTACTCAGCTAGTTTAGAGCATATTTAGCTAGATATAGGTTACATTCAGTCAGTTTTAACTATTTTTCAGCTAGTTTAGAGCGTGTTTAGCTAGATATATGTTACATTCAGTCCGTTGTAGGTATTACTCAGCTAGTTGAGAGCATATTTAGCTAGATATAGGTTACATTCAGTCAGTTTTAGGTATTACTCAGCTAGTTTAGAGCATATTTAGCTAGATATAGGTTACATTCAGTCCGTTGTAGGTATTACTCAGCTAGTTTAGAGCATATTTAGCTAGTTATAGGTTACATTCAGCTAGTTTTAGGGTTTACTCCACTAGTTTAGAGCATATTTAGCTGAATATAGGTAACATTCGGCTAGTTTTAGATATTACTCAGCTAGTTTAGAGCATATTTATCTAGAGATAGGTTACATTAAGTCAGTTTTAGTTATTACTCAGCTAGTTTAGAGCATATTTTGCTAGGTATAGGTTACATTCAGTCAGTTTTAGGTATTACTCAGCTTGTTTAGAGCATATTCAGCTAGATATAGGTTACATTCAGTCAGTTTAAGTTCTAACTCAACTAGTTTAGAGCGTATTTAGCTAGGTATAGGTCACATTCAGTCAGTTTTAGGTATTACTCAGCTTGTTTAGAGCATATTTAGCTAGATATAGGTTACATTCGGCTAGTTTTAGGGTTTACTCAACTAGTTTATAGCATATTTAGCTGAATATAAGTAACATTCGGCTAGTTTTAGGGTATACTCAGCTAGTTTAGAGCATATTTAGCTAGATATAGGTAACATTCGGCTAGTTTTAGGTATTACTCAGCTAGATTAGATCGTATTTAGCTAGTTATAGGTTACATTCAGCAAGTTTTAGGGTTTACTCACCTAGTTTAGAGCGTATTTAGCTAGTTATAGGTTACATTCAGCTAGTTTTAGGTCTTACTCAGCTAGTTTAGAGCATATTTAGCTAGATATAGGTTACATTCAGTCAGTTTTAGCTATTTCTCAGCTAGTTTAGAGCGTATTTAGCTAGATATATGTCACATTCAGTCCGTTGTAGGTATTACTCAGCTAGTTGAGAGCATATTTAGCTAGATATAGGTTACATTCAGTCAGTTTTAGGTATTACTCAGCTAGTATAGAGCATATTTAGCTAGATAAAGGTTACATTCAGTCCGTTGTAGTTATTACTCAGCTAGATTAGAGCATATTTATCTAGATATAGGTTACATTCAGTAAGTTTTAGGTATAACTCAGCTAGTTTTGAGCATATTTAGCTAGTCATAGGTTACATTCTGCTAGTTTTAGTATTACTCAGCTACTTTAGAGCATATTTAGCTAGTTATAGGTTACATTCAACTAGTTTTAGGTATTACTCAGCTAGTTTAGAGCATATTTAGCTAGATATAGGTTACATTCGGCTAGTTTTAGATATTACTCAGCTAGGTTAGAGCATATTTAGCTAGTTATAGGTTACATTCAGCTAGTTTTAGATATAACTCAGCTAGTTTAGAGCATATTTAGCTAGTTATAGGTTACATTCAGTCAGTTTTAGGTATTACTCAGCTTGTTTAGAGCATATTTAGCTAGATATAGGTTACATTCAGTCAGTTTTAGGTGTTACTCAGCTAGTTTAGAGCATATTTAGCTAGATATAGGTTACATTCAGTCAGTTTTAGTTATTACTCAGCTAGTTTAGAGCATATTTAGCTAGGTATAGGTTACATTCAGTCAGTTTTAGGTATTACTCAGCTTGTTTAGAGCGTATTTAGCTAGTTATAGGTTACATTCAGTCAGTTTTTGGTATTACTCAGCTAGTTTAGAGCATATTTAGCTAGTTATAGGTTACATTCAGCTAGTTTTAGGGTTTACTCAGCTAGTTTAGAGCATATTTAGCTAGTTATAGGTTACATTCAGCTAGTTTTAGGGTTTACTCAGCTAGTTGAGAGCATATTTAGCTAGATATAGGTTACAGTCAGTTTTTTGTATTACTCAGCTAGTTTAGAGCATATTTATCTAGATATAGGTCACATTCAGTAAGTTTTAGGTATTAGAGAGCTAGTTTTGAGCATATTTAGCTAGTGATAGGTTACATTCAGCTAGTTTTAGTATTACTCAGCTACTTTAGAGCATATTTAGCTAGTTATAGGTTACATTCAGCTAGTTTTAGGTATTACTCAGCTAGTTTATAGCATATTTAGCTAGATATAGGTTAAATTCGGCTAGTTTTAGATATTACTCAGCTAGTTTAGAGCATATTTATCTAGAGATAGGTTACATTAAGTCAGTTTTAGTTATTACTCAGCTAGTTTAGAGCATATTTAACTAGGTATAGGTTACATTCAGTCAGTTTTAGGTATTACTCAGCTTGTTTAGAGCATATTCAGCTAGATATAGGTTACATTCAGTCAGTTTAAGTTCTAACTCAGCTAGTTTAGAGCATATTTAGCTAGGTATAAGTTACATTCAGTCAGTTTTAGGTATTACTCAGCTTGTTTAGAGCATATTTAGCTAGATATAGGTTACAGTCAGGTTTAGGTATTACTCATCTAGTTTAGAGCATATTTAGCTAGATATAGGTTACATTCAGTCAGTTTTAGGTATTCCTCAGCTAGTTTAGAGCATATTTAGCTAGATATAGGTAACATTCGGCTAGTTTTAGTTATTACTCAGCTAGGTTAGAGCATATTAAGCTAGATATAGGTAACATTCGACTAGTTTCAGGTATAACTCAGATAGTTTAGGGCATATTTAGCTAGTTGTAAGTTACATTCAGTAGGTTTTAGGGTTTAGTCAGCTAATTTGGAGCATATTTAGCTAGATATAGGTTACATTCAGTCAGTTTTAGTTATTACTCAGCTAGTTTAGAGCATATTTAGCTAGGTATAGGTTACATTCAGTCAGTTTTAGGTATTACTCAGCTTGTTTAGAGCATATTTAGCTAGTTATAGGTTACATTCAGTCAGTTTTAGGTATTACTCAGCTAGTTTAGAGCATATTTAGCTAGATATAGGTTACATTCAGTCAGTTTTAGGTAAAACCCAGCTAGCTTAGAGCATATTTAGCTAGGGATAGGTTACATTCAGTCAGTTTTAGGTATTACTCAGCTTGTTTAGAGCATATTTAGCTAGATATATGTTACATTCACTCAGTTTTAGGTATTACTCAGCTAGTTTAGAGCATATCTAACTCGTTTTCGGTAACATTCGTCGAATTTTAGGTATTACTCAGCTAGTTTAGAGCATATTTAGCTAGTTATAGGTTACATTCAGCTAGTTTTAGGGTTTACTCCACTAGTTTAGAGCATATTTAGCTGAATATAGGTAACATTCGGCTAGTTTTAGGGTTTACTCAGCTAGCTTAGAGCATATTTAGCTAGATATAGGTAACATTCGGCTTGTTTTAGGTATTACTCAGCTAGATTAGAGCGTATTTAGCTAGTTATAGGTTACATTCAGCTAGTTTTAGGGTTTACTCAACTAGTTTAGAGCATATTTAGCTAGATATAGGTTACATTCAGTCAGTTTTAGGTATTTTCAGCTAGTTTAGAGCGTATTTAGCTGGATATAGGTTACATTCAGTCAGTTTTGGGTATTTCTCAGCTGGATTAGAGCGTATTTAACTAGATATAGGTTACATTCAGTCAGTTTTAATTATTACTCAGCTAGTTTAGAGGATATTTAGCTAGTTATAGGTTACATTCAGCTAGTTTAAGGCATCACTCAGCTAGTTTAGAGCGTATTTTGCTGGTTATAGGTTACATTCAGCTAGTTTTAGGTATTACTCAGCTAGTTTAGAGCACATTTAGCTAGATATAGGTTACATTCAGTCAGTTTTAGGTATAACTCAGCTAGCTTAGAGCATATTTGGCTAGGCATAGGTTACATTCAGTCAGTTTTAGGTATTACTCAGCTTGTTTAGAGCATATTTAGCTAGATATATGTTACATTCAGTCAGTTTTAGGTAATACTCAGCTAGTTTAGAGCATATTTAACTCGTTATCGGTAACATTCGTCTAATTTTAGGTATTACTCAGCTAGATTAGATCGTATTTAGCTAGTTATAGGTTACATTCAGCAAGTTTTAGGGTTTACTCACCTAGTTTAGAGCGTATTTAGCTAGTTATAGGTTACATTCAGCTAGTTTTAGGTCTTACTCAGCTAGTTTAGAGCATATTTAGCAAGATATAGGTTACATTCAGTCAGTTTTAGCTATTTCTCAGCTAGTTTAGAGCGTATTTAGCTAGATATATGTCATATTCAGTCCGTTGTAGGTATTACTCAGCTAGTTGAGAGCATATTTAGCTAGATATAGGTTACATTCAGTCAGTTTTAGGTATTACTCAGCTTATATAGAGCATATTTAGCTAGATAAAGGTTACATTCAGTCCGTTGTAGGTATTACTCAGCTAGTTTAGAGCATATTTATCTAGATATAGGTTACATTCAGTAAGTTTTAGGTATAACTCAGCTAGTTTTGAGCATATTTAGCTAGTCATAGGTTACATTCTGCTAGTTTTAGTATTACTCAGCTACTTTAGAGCATATTTAGCTAGTTATAGGTTACATTCAGCTAGTTTTAGGTATTACTCAGCTAGGTTAGAGCATATTTAGCTAGATATAGGTTACATTCGGCTAGTTTTAGATATTACTCAGCTAGTTTAGAGCATATTTAGCTAGGTATAGGTTACATTCAGCTAGTTTTAGATATAACTCAGCTAGTTTAGAGCATATTTAGCTAGTTATAGGTTACATTCAGTCAGTTTTAGGTATTACTCAGCTTGTTTAGAGCATATTTAGCTAGATATAGGTTACATTCAGTCAGTTTTAGGTATTACTCAGCTAGTTTAGAGCATATTTAGCTAGATATAGGTTACATTCAGTCAGTTTTAGTTATTACTCAGCTAGTTTAGAGCATATTTAGCTAGGTATAGGTTACATTCAGTCTGTTTTAGGTATTACTCAGCTTGTTTAGAGCGTATTTAGCTAGTTATAGGTTACATTCAGTCAGTTTTTGGTATTACTCAGCTAGTTTAGAGCATATTTAGCTAGTTATAGGTTACATTCAGCTAGTTTTAGTATTACTCAGCTACTTTAGAGCATATTTAGCTAGTTATAGGTTACATTCAGCTAGTTTTGGGTATTACTCAGCTAGTTTAGAGCATATTTAGCTAGATATAGGTTACATTCGGCTAGTTTTAAATATTACTCAGCTAGTTTAGAGCATATTTATCTAGAGATAGGTTACATTAAGTCAGTTTTAGTTATTACTCAGCTAGTTTAGAGCATATTTAGCTAGGTATAGGTTACAATCAGTCAGTTTTAGGTATTACTCAGCTTGTTTAGAGCATATTCAGCTAGGTATAGGTTACATTCAGTCAGTTTAAGTTATAACTCAGCTAGTTTAGAGCATATTTAGCTAGGTATAGGTTACATTCAGTCAGTTTTAGGTATTACTCAGCTTGTTTATAGCATATTTAGCTAGATATAGGTTACAGTCAGGTTTAGGTAATACTCATCTAGTTTAGAGCATATTTAGCTAGATATAGGTTACATTCAGTCAGTTTTAGGTATTCCTCAGCTAGTTTAGAGCATATTTAGCTAGATATAGGTAACATTCGGCTAGTTTTAGTTATTACTCAGCTAGTTTAGAGCATATTAAGCTAGATATAGGTAACATTCGACTAGTTTCAGGTATAACTCAGCTAGTTTAGGGCATATTTAGCTAGTTGTAAGTTACATTCAGTAGGTTTTAGGATTTAGTCAGCTAGTTTGGAGCATATTTAGCTAGATATAGGTTACATTCAGTCAGTTTTAGTTATTACTCAGCTAGTTTAGAGCATATTTAGCTAGGTATAGGTTACATTCAGTCAGTTTTAGGTATTACTCAGCTTGTTTAGAGCATATTTAGCTAGTTATAGGTTACATTCAGTCAGTTTTAGGGATTACTCAGCTAGATTAGAGCATATTTAGCTAGATATAGGTTATATTCAGTCAGTTTTAGGTAAAACTCAGCTAGCTTAGAGCATATTTAGCTAGGGATAGGTTACATTCAGTCAGTTTTAGGTATTACTCAGCTTGTTTAGAGCATATTTAGCTAGATATATGTTACATTCAGTCAGTTTTAGGTATTACTCAGCTAGTTTAGAGCATATTTAACTCGTTATCGGTAACATTCGTCGAATTTTAGGTATTACTCAGCAGGTTTAGAGCATATTTAGCTAGTTATAGGTTACATTCAGCTAGTTTTAGGGTTTACTCCACTAGTTTAGAGCATATTTAGCTGAATATAGGTATTATTCGGCTAGTTTTAGGGTTTACTCAGCTAGTTTAGAGCATATTTAGCTAGATATAGGTAACATTCGGCTTGTTTTAGGTATTACTCAGCTAGATTAGAGCGTATTTAGCTAGTTATAGGTTACATTCAGCTAGTTTTAGGGTTTACTCAGCTAGTTTAGAGCATATTTAGCTAGATATAGGTTACATTCAGTCAGTTTTAGTTATTTTCAGCTAGTTTAGAGCGTATTTAGCTAGATATAGGTTACATTCAGTCAGTTTTGGGTATTTCTCAGCTAGATTAGAGCGTATTTAACTAGATATAGGTTAAATTCAGTCAGTTTTAAGTATTGCTCAGCTAGTTTAGAGGATATTTAGCTAGTTATAGGTTACATTCAGCTAGTTTAAGGTATCACTCAGCTAGTTTAGAGCGTATTTTGCTGGTAATAGGTTACATTCAGCTAGTTTTAGGTCTTACTCAGCTAGTTTAGAGCATATTTAGCTAGATATAGGTTACATTCAGTCAGTTTTAGGTATAACTCAGCTAGCTTAGAGCATATTTGGCTAGGCATAGGTTACATTCATTCAGTTTTAGGTATTACTCAGCTTGTTTAGAGCATATTTAGCTAGATATATGTTACATTCAGTCCGTTTTAGGTATTACTCAGCTAGTTTAGAGCATATTTAACTCGTTATCGGTAACATTCGTCTAATTTTAGGTATTACTCAGCTAGTTTAGAGCATATTTATCTAGTTATAGGTTACATTCAGCTAGTTTTAGGGTTTACTCAACTAGTTTATAGCATATTTAGCTGAATATAGGTAACTTTCGGCTAGTTTTAGGGTATACTCAGCTAGTTTAGAGCATATATAGCTAGATATAGGTAACATTCGGCTAGTTTTAGGTATTACTCAGCTAGATTAGATCGTATTTAGCTAGTTATAGGTTACATTCAGCAAGTTTTAGGGTTTACTCAGCTAGTTTAGAGCGTATTTAGCTAGTTATAGGTTACATTCAGCTAGTTTTAGGTCTTACTCAGCTAGTTTAGAGCATATTTAGCTAGATATAGGTTACATTCAGTCAGTTTTAGCTATTTCTCAGCTAGTTTAGAGCGTATTTAGCTTGATATATGTCACATTCAGTCCGTTGTAGGTATTACTCAGCTAGTTGAGAGCATATTTAGCTAGATATAGGTTACATTCAGTCAGTTTTAGGTATTACTCAGCTAGTATAGAGCATATTTAGCTAGATAAAGGTTACATTCAGTCCGTTGTAGGTATTACTCAGCTAGTTTAGAGCATATTTATCTAGATATAGGTTACATTCAGTAAGTTTTAGGTATAACTCAGCTAGTTTTGAGCATATTTAGCTAGTCATAGGTTACATTCTGCTAGTTTTAGTATTACTCAGCTACTTTAGAGCATATTTAGCTAGTTATAGGTTACATTCAGCTAGTTTTAGGTATTACTCAGCTAGTTTAGAGCATATTTAGCTAGATATAGGTTACATTCGGCTAGTTTTAGATATTACTCAGCTAGTTTAGAGCATATTTAGCTAGTTATAGGTTACATTCAGCTAGTTTTAGATATAACTCAGCTAGTTTAGAGCATATTTAGATAGTTATAGGTTACATTCAGTCAGTTTTAGGTATTACTCAGCTTGTTTAGAGCATATTTAGCTAGATATAGGTTACATTCAGTCAGTTTTAGGTATTACTCAGCTAGTTTAGAGCAAATTTAGCTAGATATAGGTTACATTCAATCAGTTTTAGTTATTACTCAGCTAGTTTAGAGCATATTTAGCTAGGTATAGGTTACATTCAGTCAGTTTTAGCTATTACTCAGCTTGTTTAGAGCGTATTTAGCTAGTTATAGGTTACATTCAGTCAGTTTTTGGTATTACTCAGCTAGTTTAGAGCATATTTAGCTAGTTATAGGTTACATTCAGCTAGTTTTAGGGTTTACTCAGCTAGTTTAGAGCATATTTGGCTAGTTATAGGTTACATTCAGCTAGTTTTAGGGTTTACTCAGCTAGTTGAGAGCATATTTAGCTAGATATAGGTTACAGTCAGTTTTTTGTATTACTCAGCTAGTTTAGAGCATATTTATCTATATATAGGTTACATTCAGTAAGTTTTAGGTATTACAGAGCTAGTTTTGAGCATATTTAGCTAGTGATAGGTTACATTCAGCTAGTTTTAGTATTACTCAGCTACTTTAGAGCATATTTAGCTAGTTATAGGTTACATTCAGCTAGTTTTAGGTATTATTCAGCTAGTTTAGAGCATATTTAGCTAGATATAGGTTACATTCGGCTAGTTTTGGATATTACTCAGCTAGTTTAGAGCATATTTATCTAGAGATAGGTTACATTAAGTCAGTTTTAGTTATTACTCAGCTAGTTTAGAGCATATTTAGCTAGGTATAGGTTACATTCAGTCAGTTTTAGGTATTACTCAGCTTGTTTAGAGCATATTCAGCTAGATATAGGTTACATTCAGTCAGTTTAAGTTCTAACTCAGCTAGTTTAGAGCATATTTAGCTAGGTATAGGTTACATTCAGTCAGTTTTAGGTATTACTCAGCTTGTTTAGAGCATATTTAGCTAGATATAGGTTACAGTCAGGTTTAGGTATTACTCATCTAGTTTAGAGCATATTTAGCTAGATATAGGTTACATTCAGTCAGTTTTAGGTATTCCTCAGCTAGTTTAGAGCATATTTAGCTAGATATAGGTAACATTCGGCTAGTTTTAGTTATTAATCAGCTAGTTTAGAGCATATTAAGCTAGATATAGGTAACATTCGACTAGTTTCAGGTATAACTCAGCTAGTTTAGGGCATATTTAGCTAGTTGTAAGTTACATTCAGTAGGTTTTAGGGTTTAGTCAGCTAGTTTGGAGCATATTTAGCTAGATATAGGTTACATTCAGTCAGTTTTAGTTATTACTCAGCTAGTTTAGGGCATATTTAGCTAGGTATAGGTTACATTCAGTCAGTTTTAGGTATTACTCAGCTTGTTTAGAGCATATTTAGCTAGTTATAGGTTACATTCAGTCAGTTTTAGATATTACTCAGCTAGTTTAGAGCATATTTAGCTAGATATAGGTTACATTCAGTCAGTTTTAGGTAAAACTCAGCTAGCTTAGTGCATATTTAGCTAGGGATAGGTTACATTCAGTCAGTTTTAGGTATTACTCAGCTTGTTTAGAGCATATTTAGCTAGATATATGTTACATTCACTCAGTTTTAGGTATTACTCAGCTAGTTTAGAGCATATTAACTCGTTTTCGGTAACATTCGTCGAATTTTAGGTATTACTCAGCTAGTTTAGAGCATATTTAGCTAGTTATAGGTTACATTCAGCTAGTTTTAGGGTTTACTCCACTAGTTTAGAGCATATTTAGCTGAATATAGGTAACATTCGGCTAGTTTTAGGGTTTACTCAGCTAGCTTAGAGCATATTTAGCTAGATATAGGTAACATTCGGCTTGTTTTAGGTATTACTCAGCTAGATTAGAGCGTATTTAGCTAGTTATAGGTTACATTCAGCTAGTATTAGGGTTTACTCAACTAGTTTAGAGCATATTTAGCTAGATATAGGTTACATTCAGTCAGTTTTAGGTATTTTCAGCTAGTTTAGAGCGTATTTAGCTAGATATAGGTTACATTCAGTCAGTTTTGGGTATTTCTCAGCTAGATTAGAGCGTATTTAACTAGATATAGGTTACATTCAGTCAGTTTTAAGTATTACTCAGCTAGTTTAGAGGATATTTAGCTAGTTATAGGTTACATTCAACTAGTTTAAGGTATCACTCAGCTAGTTTAGAGCGTATTTAGCTAGTTATAGGTTACATTCAGCTAGTTTTAGGTCTTACTCAGTTAGTTTAGAGCATATTTAGCTTGATATAGGTTACATTCAGTCAGTTTTAGCTATTTTTCAGCTAGTTTAGAGCGTATTTAGCTAGATATATGTTACATTCAGTCCGTTGTAGGTATTACTCAGCTAGTTGAGAGCATATTTAGCTAGATATAGGTTACATTCAGTCAGTTTTAGTTATTACTCAGCTAGTTTAGAGCATATTTAGCTAGATATAGGTTACATTCAGTCCGTTGTAGGTCTTACTCAGCTAGATTAGAGCATATTTAGCTAGATATAGGTTACATTCAGTCAGTTTTAGGTATAACTCAGCTAGCTTAGAGCATATTTGGCTAGGCATAGGTTACATTCAGTCAGTTTTAGGTATTACTCAGCTTGTTTAGAGCATATTTAGCTAGATATATGTTACATTCAGTCAGTTTTAGGTATTACTCAGCTAGTTTATAGCATATTTAACTCGTTATCGGTAACAGTCGTCTAATTTTAGGTATTACTCAGCTAGTTTAGGGCATATTTAGCTAGTTATAGGTTACATTCAGCTAGTTTTAGGGTTTACTCAACTAGTTTATAGCATATTTAGCTGAATATAGGTAACATTCGGCTAGTTTTAGGGTATACTCAGCTAGTTTAGAGCATATTTAGCTAGATATAGGTAACATTCGGCTAGTTTTAGGTATTACTCAGCTAGATTAGATCGTATTTAGCTAGTTATAGGTTACATTCAGCTAGTTATAGGTCTTACTCAGCTAGTTTAGAGCATATTTAGCTAGATATAGGTTACATTCAGTCAGTTTTAGCTATTTCTCAGCTAGTTTAGAGCGTATTTAGCTAGATATATGTCACATTCAGTCCGTTGTAGGTATTACTCAGCTAGTTGAGAGCATATTTAGCTAGATATAGGTTACATTCAGTCAGTTTTAGGTATTACTCAGCTAGTATAGAGCATATTTAGCTAGATAAAGGTTACATTCAGTCCGTTGTAGGTATTACTCAGCTAGTTTAGAGCATATTTATCTAGATATAGGTTACATTCAGTAAGTTTTAGGTATAACTCAGCTAGTTTTGAGCATATTTAGCTAGTCATAGGTTACATTCTGCTAGTTTTAGTATTACTCAGCTACTTTAGAGCATATTTAGCTAGTTATAGGTTACATTCAGCTTGTTTTAGGTATTACTCAGCTAGTTTAGAGCATATTTAGCTAGATATAGGTTACATTCGGCTATTTTTAGATATTACTCAGCTAGTTTAGAGCATATTTAGCTACTTATAGGTTACATTCAGCTAGTTTTAGATATAACTCAGCTAGTTTAGAGCATATTTAGCTAGTTATAGGTTACATTCAGACAGTTTAAGTATTACTCAGCTTGTTTAGAGCATATTTAGCTAGATATAGGTTACATTCAGTCAGTTTTAGGTATTACTCAGCTAGTTTAGAGCATATTTAGCTAGATATAGGTTACATTCAGTCAGTTTTAGTTATTACTCAGCTAGTTTAGAGCATATTTAGCTAGGTATAGGTTACATTCAGTCAGTTTTAGGTATTACTCAGCTTGTTTAGAGCGTATTTAGCTAGTTATAGGTTACATTCAGTCAGTTTTTGGTATTACTCAGCTAGTTTAGAGCATATTTAGCTAGTTATAGGTTACATTCAGCTAGTTTTAGGGTTCATTCAGCTAGTTTAGAGCATATTTAGCTAGTTATAGGTTACATTCAGCTAGTTTTAGGGTTTACTCAGCTAGTTGAGAGCATATTTAGCTAGATATAGGTTACAGTCAGTTTTTTGTATTACTCAGCTAGTTTAGAGCATATTTATCTAGATATAGGTTACATTCAGTAAGTTTTAGGTATTTCAGAGCTAGTTTTGAGCATATTTAGCTAGTGATAGGTTACAGTCAGCTAGTTTTAGTAATACTCAGCTACTTTGGAGCATATTTAGCTAGATATAGGTTACATTCGGCTAGTTTTTGGTACAACTCAGCTAGTTTAGTGCATATTTAGCTATATATAAGTTTCATTCAGTCAGTCTTAGGGTTTACTCAGCTATTTTGGAGCATATTTAGATAGATATAGGTTACATTCGGTAAGTTTTAGTTATTACTCAGCTAGTTTAGAGCATATTTAGCTAGGTATAGGTTACATTCAGTCAGTTTTAGGTATTACTCAGCTTGTTTAGAGCATATTTAGCTAGATATAGGTTACAGTCAGTTTTAGGTATTACTCACCTAGTTTAGAGCATATTTAGCTCGATATAGGTTACATTCAGTCAGTTTTAGGTATTACTCAGCAAGTTTAGAGCATATTTAGCTAGATATAGGTAACAGTCGGCTAGTTTTAGGTATTACTCAGCTAGTTTAGACCATATTAAGCTAGATATAGGTAACATTCGACTAGTTTTAGGTATAACTCAGCTAGTTTAGGGCATATTTAGCTAGTTGTAAGTTACATTCAGTAGGTTTAGGGTTTAGTCAGCTAGTTTGGAGCATATTTAGCTAGATATAGGTTACATTCAGTCAGTTTTAGTTATTACTCAGCTAGTTTAGAGCATATTTAGCTAGGTATAGTTTACATTCAGTCAGTTTTAGCTATTACTCAGCTTGTTTAGAGCATATTTAGCCAGATATAGGTTACATTCAGTCAGTTTTAGGTATTACTCAGCTAGTTTAGAGCATATTTAGCTAGATATAGGTTACATTCAGTCAGTTTTAGGTAAAACTCAGCTAGCTTAGAGCATATTTAGCTAGGGATAGGTTACATTCAGTCAGTTTTAGGTATTACTCAGCTTGTTTAGAGCATATTTAGCTAGATATATGTTACATTCAGTCAGTTTTAGGTATTACTCAGCTAGTTTAGAGCATATTTAACTCGTTATCGGTAACATTCGTCGAATTTTAGGTATTACCCAGCTAGTTTAGAGCATATTTAGCTAGTTATAGGTTACATTCAGCTAGTTTTAGGGTTTACTCCACTAGTTTAGAGCATATTTAGCTGAATATAGGTAACATTCGGCTAGTTTTAGGGTTTACTCAGCTAGTTTAGAGCATATTTAGCTAGATATAGGTATTATTCGGCTTGTTTTAGGTATTACTCAGCTAGATTAGAGCGTATTTACCTAGTTATAGGTTACATTCAGCTAGTTTTAGGGTTTACTCAGCTAGTTTAGAGCATATTTAGCTAGATATAGGTTACATTCAGTCAGTTTTAGGTATTTTCAGCTAGTTTAGAGTGTATTTAGCTAGATATAGGTTACATTCAGTCAGTTTTGGGTATTTCTCATCTAGATTAGAGCGTATTTAACTAGATATAGGTTACATTCAGTCAGTTTTATGTATTACTCAGCTAGTTTGGAGGATATTTAGCTAGTTATAGGTTACATTCAACTAGTTTAAGGTATCACTCAGCTAGTTTAGAGCGTATTTAGCTAGTTATAGGTTACATTCAGCTAGTTTTAGGTCTTACTCAGTTAGTTTAGAGCATATTTAGCTTGATATAGGTTACATTCAGTCAGTTTTAGCTATTTTTCAGCTAGTTTAGAGCGTATTTAGCTAGATATATGTTACATTCAGGCCGTTGTAGGTATTACTCAGCTAGTTGAGAGCATATTTAGCTAGATATAGGTTACATTCAGTCAGTTTTAGGTATTACTCAGCTAGTTTAGAGCATATTTAGCTAGATATAGGTTACATTCAGTCCGTTGTAGGTATTACTCAGCTAGTTTAGAGCATATTTATCTAGATATAGGTTACATTCAGTAAGTTTTAGGTATTACTCAGTTAGTTTTCAGCATATTTAGCTAGTCAGAGGTTACATTCAGCTTGTTTTAGTATTACTCAGCTACTTTAGAGCATATTTAGCTAGTTATAGGTTACATTCAGCCAGTTTTAGGTATTACTCAGCTAGTTTAGAGCATATTTAGCTAGATATAGGTTACATTCGGCTAGTTTTAGATATTACTCAGCTAGTTTGGAGCATATTTATCTAGAGATAGGTTACATTAAGTCAGTTTTAGTTATTACTCAGATAGTTTAGAGCATATTTAGCTAGGTATAGGTTACATTCAGTCAGTTTTAGGTATTACTCAGCTTGTTTAGAGCATATTCAGCTAGATATAGGTTACAATCAGGCAGTTTTAGTTATAACTCAGCTAGTTTAGAGCATATTTAGCTAGGTATAGGTTACATTCAGTCAGTTTTAGGTATTACTCAGCTTGTTAAGAGCATATTTAGCTAGATATAGGTTACAGTCAGTTTTAGGTATTACTTACCTAGTTTAGAGCGTATTTAGCTAGTTATAGGTTACATTCAGCTAGTTTTAGGGTTTACTCAGCTAGTTTAGAGCATATTTAGCTAGATATATGTTACATTCAGTCAGTTTTAGGTATTTTCAGCTAGTTTAGAGTGTATTTAGCTAGATATAGGTTACATTCAGTCAGTTTTGGGTATTTCTCATCTAGATTAGAGCGTATTTAACTAGATATAGGTTACATTCAGTCAGTTTTAAGTATTACTCAGCTAGTTTAGAGGATATTTAGCTAGTTATAGGTTACATTCAACTAGTTTAAGGTATCACTCAGCTAGTTTAGAGCGTATTTAGCTAGTTATAGGTTACATTCAGCTAGTTTTAGGTCTTACTCAGTTAGTTTAGAGCATATTTAGCTTGATATAGGTTACATTCAGTCAGTTTTAGCTATTTTTCAGCTAGTTTAGAGCGTATTTAGCTAGATATATGTTACATTCAGTCCGTTGTAGGTATTACTCAGCTAGTTGAGAGCATATTTAGCTAGATATAGGTTACATTCAGTCAGTTTTAGGTATTACTCAGCTAGTTTAGAGCATATTTAGCTAGATATAGGTTACATTCAGTCCGTTGTAGGTATTACTCAGCTAGTTTAGAGCATATTTATCTAGATATAGGTTACATTCAGTAAGTTATAGGTATTACTCAGTTAGTTTTGAGCATATTTAGCTAGTCATAGGTTACATTCAGCTTGTTTTAGTATTACTCAGCTACTTTAGAGCATATTTAGCTAGTTATAGGTTACATTCAGCCAGTTTTAGGTATTACTCAGCTAGTTTAGAGCATATTTAGCTAGATATAGGTAACATTCGGCTAGTTTTAGTTATTACTCAGCTAGTTTAGAGCATATTAAGCTAGATATAGGTAACATTCGACTATTTTCAGGTATAACTCAGCAAGTTTAGGGCATATTTATCTAGTTGTAAGTTACATTCAGTAGGTTTTAGGGTTTAGTCAGCTAGTTTGGAGCATATTTAGCTATATATAGGTTACATTCAGTCAGTTTTAGTTATTACTCAGCTAGTTTAGAGCATATTTAGCTAGGTATAGGTTACATTCAGTCAGTTTTAGGTATTACTCAGCTTGTTTAGAGCATATTTAGCTAGTTATAGGTTACATTCAGTCAGTTTTAGGCATTACTCAGCTAGTTTAGAGCATATTTAGCTAGATATAGGTTACATTCAGTCAGTTTTAGGTAAAACTCAGCTAGCCTAGAGCATCTTTAGCTAGGGATAGGTTACATTCAGTCAGTTTTAGGTATTACTCAGCTTGTTTAGAGCATATTTAGCTAGATATATGTTAAATTCACTCAGTTCTAGGTATTACTCAACTAGTTTAGAGCATATTTAAATCGTTTTCGGTAACATTCGTCGAATTTTAGGTATTACTCAGCTAGTTTAGAGCATATTTAGCTAGTTATAGGTTACATTCAGCTAGTTTTAGGGTTTACTCCACTAGTTTAGAGCATATTTAGATGAATATAGGTAACATTCGGCTAGTTTTAGGGTTTACTCAGCTAGTTTAGAGCATATTTAGCTAGATATAGGTAACATTCGGCTTGTTTTAAGTATTACTCAGCTAGATTAGAGCGTATTTAGCTAGTTATAGGTTACATTCAGCTAGTTTTAGGGTTTACTCAGCTAGTTTAGAGCATATTTAGCTAGATATAGGTTACATTCAGTCAGTTTTAGGTATTTTCAGCTAGTTTAGAGCGTATTTAGCTAGATAAAGGTTACATTCAGTCAGTTTTGGGTATTTCTCAGCTAGATTAGAGCGTATTTATCTAGATATAGGTTATATTCAGTCAGTTTTAAGTAATACTCAGCTAGTTTAGAGGATATTTAGCTAGTTATAGGTTACATTCAGCTAGTTTAAGGTATCACTCAGCTAGTTTAGAGCGTATTTTGCTAGTTATAGGTTACATTCAGCTAGGTTTACGTCTTACTCAGCTAGTTTAGAGCATATTTAGCTAGATATAGGTTACATTCAGTCAGTTTTAGCTATTTTTCAGCTAGTTTAGAGCGTATTTAGCTAGATATATGTTACATTCCGTCCGTTGTAGGTATTACTCAGCTAGTTGAGAGCATATTTAGCTAGATATAGGTAACATTCGGCTAGTTTTAGGTATTACTCAGCTAGTTTAGACCATATTAAGCTAGATATAGGTAACATTCGACTAGTTTTAGGTATAACTCAGCTAGTTTAGGGCATATTTAGCTAGTTGTAAGTTACATTCAGTAGGTTTTAGGGTTTAGTCAGCTAGTTTGGAGCATATTTAGCAAGATATAGGTTACATTCAGTCAGTTTTAGTTATTACTCAGCTAGTTTAGAGCATATTTAGCTAGGTATAGGTTACATTCAGTCAGTTTTAGCTATTACTCAGCTTGTTTAGAGCATATTTAGCTAGATATAGGTTACATTCAGTCAGTTTTAGGTAAAACTCAGCTAGCTTAGAGCAAATTTAGCTAGGGATAGGTTACATTCAGACAGTTTTAGGTATTACTCTGCTTGTTTAGAGCATATTTAGCTAGATATATGTTACATTAAGTCAATTTTAGGTATTTCTCAGCTAGTTTAGAGCATATTTAACTCGTTATCGGTAACATTCTTCGAATTTTAGGTATTACTCAGCTAGTTTAGAGCATATTTAGCTAGTTATAGGTTACATTCAGGTAGTTTTAGGGTTTACTCCACTAGTTTAGAGCATATTTAGCTGAATATAGGTAACATTCGGCTAGTTTTAGGGTTTACTCAGCTAGTTTAGAGCATATTTAGCTAGATATAGGTAACATTCGGCCTGTTTTAGGTATTACTCAGCTAGATTATAGCGTATTTAGCTAGTTATAGGTTACATTCAGCTAGTTTTAGGGTTTACTCAGCTAGTTTAGAGCATATTTAGCTAGATATAGGTTACATTCAGTCAGTTGTAGGTATTTTCAGCTAGTTTAGAGTGTATTTAGCTAGATATAGGTTACATTCAGTCAGTTTTGGGTATTTCTCATCAAGCTTAGAGCGTATTTAACTAGATATAGGTTACATTCAGTCAGTTTTAAGTATTACTCAGCTAGTTTAGAGGATATTTAGCTAGTTATAGGTTACATTCAGCTAGTTTAAGGTATCACTCAGCTAGTTTAGAGCGTATTTAGCTAGATATATGTTACATTCAGTCCGTTGTAGGTATTACTCAGCTAGTTGAGAGCATATCTAGCTAGATATAGGTTACATTCAGTCAGTTTTAGGTATTACTCAGCTAGTTTAGAGCATATTTAGCTAGATATAGGTTACATTCAGTCCGTTGTAGGAATTACTCAGCTAGTTTAGAGCATATTTATCTAGATATAGGTTACATTCAGTAAGTTTTAGGTATTACTCAGTTAGTTTTGAGCATATTTAGCTAGTCATAGGTTACATTAAGCTAGTTTTAGTATTACTCAGCTACTTTAGAGCATATTTAGCTAGTTATAGGTTACATTCAGCTAGTTGTAGGTATTACTCAGCTAGTTTAGAGCATATTTAGCTAGATATAGGTTACATTCGGCTAGTTTTAGATATTACTCAGCTAGTTTAGAGCATATTTATCTAGAGATAGGTTACATTAAGTCAGTTTTAGTTAATACTCAGCTAGTTTAGAGAATATTTAGCTAGGTATAGGTTACATTCAGTCAGTTTTAGGTATTACTCAGCTTGTTTAGAGCATATTCAGCTAGATATAGGTTACATTCAGTCAGTTTTAGTTATAACTCAGCTAGTTTAGAGCATATTTAGCTAGGTATAGGTTGCATTCAGTCAGTTTTAGGTATTACTGAGCTTGTTTAGAGCATATTTAGCTAGATATAGGTTACAGTCAGTTTTAGGTATTACTCACCTAGTTTAGAGCATATTTAGCTAGATATAGGTTACATTCAGTCAGTTTTAGGTATTCCTCAGCTAGTTTAGAGCATATTTAGCTAGATATAGGTAACATTCGGCTAGTTTCAGTTATTACTCAGCTAGTTTAGAGCATATTATGCTTGATATAGGTAACATTCGACTAGTTTCAGGTATAACTCAGCTAGTTTAGGGCATATTTAGCTAGTTGTAAGTTACATTCAGTAGGTTTTAGGGTTTAGTCAGCTAGTTTGGAGCATATTTAGCTATATATAGGTTACATTCAGTCAGTTTTAGTTATTACTCAGCTAGTTTAGAGCATATTTAGCTAGGTATAGGTTACTTTCAGTCAGTTTTAGGTATTACTCAGCTTGTTTAGAGCATATTTAGCTAGTTATAGGTTACATTCAGTCAGTTTTAGGTATAACTCAGCTAGTTTAGAGCATATTTAGCTAGATATAGGTTACATTCAGTCAGTTTTAGGTAAAACTCAGCTAGCTTAGAGCATATTTAGCTAGGGATAGGTTACATTCAGTCAGTTTTAGGTATTACTCAGCTTGTTTAGAGCATATTTAGCTAGATATATGTTACATTCAGTCAGTTTTAGGTATTACTCAGCTAGTTTAGAGCATATTTAACTCGTTATCGGTAACATTCTTCGAATTTTAGGTATTACTCAGCTAGTTTAGAGCATATTTAGCTAGTTATAGGTTACATTCAGTTAGTTTTAGGGTTTACTCCACTAGTTTAGAGCATATTTAGCTGAATATAGGTAACATTCGGCTAGTTTTAGGGTTTACTCAGCTAGTTTAGAGCATATTTAGCTAGATATAGGTAACATTCGGCCTGTTTTAGGTATTACTCAGCTAGATTAGAGCGTATTTAGCTAGTTATAGGTTACATTCAGGTAGTTTTAGGGTTTACTCAGCTAGTTTGGAGCATATTTAGCTATATATAGGTTACATTCAGTCAGTTTTAGTTATTACTCAGCTAGTTTAGAGCATATTTAGCTAGATATAGGTTACATTCAGTCAGTTTTAGGTAAAACTCAGCTAGCTTAGAGCATATTTAGCTAGGTATAGGTTACTTTCAGTCAGTTTTAGGTATTACTCAGCTTGTTTAGAGCATATTTAGCTAGTTATAGGTTACATTCAGTCAGTTTTAGGTATAACTCAGCTAGTTTAGAGCATATTTAGCTAGATAGAGGTTACATTCAGTCAGTTTTAGGTATTTTCAGCTAGTTTAGAGTGTATTTAGCTAGATATAGGTTACATTCAGTCAGTTTTGGGTATTTCTCATCTAGCTTAGAGCGTATTTAACTAGATATAGGTTACATTCAGTCAGTTTTAAGTATTACTCAGCTAGTTTAGAGGATATTTAGCTAGTTATAGGTTACATTCAGCTAGTTTAAGGTATCACTCAGCTAGTTTAGAGCGTATTTAGCTAGTTATAGGTTACATTCAGCTAGTTTTAGGTCTTACTCAGTTAGTTTAGAGCATATTTAGCTTGATATAGGTTACATTCAGTCAGTTTTAGCTATTTTTCAGCTAGTTTAGAGCGTATTTAGCTAGATATATGTTACATTCAGTCCGTTGTAGGTATTACTCAGCTAGTTGAGAGCATATTTAGCTAGATATAGGTTACATTCAGTCAGTTTTAGGTATTACTCAGCTAGTTTAGAGCATATTTAGCTAGATATAGGTTACATTCATTCCGTTGTAGGTATTACTCAGCTAGTTTAGAGCATATTTATCTAGATATAGGTTACATTCAGTAAGTTTTAGGTATTACTCAGTTTGTTTTGAGCATATTTAGCTAGTCATAGGTTACATTCAGCTAGTTTTAGTATTACTCAGCTACTTTAGAGCATATTTAGCTAGTTATAGGTTACATTCAGCTAGTTTTAGGTATTACTCAGCTAGTTTAGAGCATATTTAGCTAGATATAGGTTACATTCGGCTAGTTTTAGATATTACTCAGCTAGTTTAGAGCATATTTATCTAGAGATAGGTTACATTAAGTCAGTTTTAGTTATTACTCAGCTAGTTTAGAGCATATTTAGCTAGGTATAGGTTACATTCAGTCAGTTTTAGGTATTACTCAGCTTGTTTAGAGCATATTCAGCTAGATATAGGTTACATTCAGTCAGTTTTAGTTATAACTCAGCTAGTTTAGAGCATATTTAGCTAGGTATAGGTTACATTGAGTCAGTTTTAGGTATTACTGAGCTTGTTTAGAGCATATTTAGCTAGATATAGGTTACAGTCAGTTTTAGGTATTACTCACCTAGTTTAGAGCATATTTAGCTAGATATAGGTTACATTCGGCTAGTTTTAGGTATTACTCAGCTTGTTTAGAGCATATTCAGCTAGATATAGGTTACATTCAGTCAGTTTTAGTTATAACGCAGCTAGTTTAGAGCATATTTAGCTAGGTATAGGTTACATTCAGTCAGTTTTAGGTATTACTCAGCTTGTTTAGAGCATATTTAGCTAGATATAGGTTACAGTCAGTTTTAGGTATTACTCACCCAGATTAGAGCATATTTAGCTAGATATAGGTTACATTCAGTCAGTTTTAGGTATTACTCAGCTAGTTTAGAGCATATTTAGCTAGATATAGGTAACATTCGGCTAGTTTTAGTTATTACTCAGCTAGTTTAGGGCATATTAAGCTAGATATAGGTAACATTCGACTAGTTTCAGTTATAACTCAGCTAGTTTAGGGCATATTTAGCTAGTTGAAAGTTACATTCAGTAGGTTTAAGGGTTTAGTCAGCTAGTTTGGAGCATATTTAGCTAGATATAGGTTACATTCAGTCAGTTTTAGTTATTACTCAGCTAGTTTAGAGCATATTTAGCTAGGTATAGGTTACATTCAGTCAGTTTTAGGTATTACTCAGCTTGTTTAGAGCATATTTAGCTAGATATAGGTTACATTCAGTCAGTTCTAGGTATTACTCAGCTAGTTTAGAGCATATTTATCTAGATATAGGTTACATTCAGTCAGTTTTAGGTATAACTCAGCTAGCTTAGAGCATATTTAGCTAGGTATAGGTTACATTCAGTCAGTTTTAGGTATTACTCAGCTAGTTTAGAGCATATTTAGCTAGTTATAGGTTAAATTCAGTCGGTTTTAGGTATCACTCAGCTAGTTTAGAGTATATTCAGCTAGATATAGGTCACATTCAGCTAGTTTTAGGGTTTACTCGGCTAGTTTAGGGCATATTAAGCTAGTTATAGGTTACATTCAGTCAGTTTTAGGTATTACTCAGCTAGTTTAGAGCGTATTTAGCTAGATATAGGTTATATTCAGTCATTTTTAGGTATTACTCAGCTAGTTTAGAGCATATTTAGCTTGTTATAGGTAACATTCAGTCAGTTTTAGGCATTATTCAGCTAGTTTTGAGCATATTTAGGTAGATAGAGGTTACATTCAGCTAGTTTTAGGGTTTACTCAGCTAGTTTAGGGCATCATTAGCTAGTTATAGATTACATTCAGTCCGTTTTAGGTATTAGCTAGTTTAGAGCGTACTTAGCTAGATATAGGTTACATTGAGCTAGTTTTAGGTATTACTCGGCTAGTTTAGAGAATATTTAGCTAGATATAGGTTACATTCAGTCAGTTTTAGGTATTACTCAGCTAGTTTAGAGCATATTTATCCAGATATAGGTTACATTCAGTAAGGTTTAAGTATAGCTCAGCTAGTTTTGAGCATATTTAGCTAGTCATAGGTTACATTCAGCTAGTTTTAGTATTACTCAGCTAGTTTAGAGCATATTTAGCTAGTTATAGGTTTCATTCAGCTAGTTTTAGTAATACTCAGCTACTTTGGAGCATATTTAGCTAGATATAGGTTACATTCGGCTAGTTTTTGGTACAACTCAGCTAGTTTAGTGCATATTTAGCTAGATATAAGTTACATTCAGTCAGTTTTAGCGTTTACTCAGCTATTTTGGAGCATATTCAGCTAGATATAGGTTACATTCAGTCAGTGTTAGTTATTACTCAGCTAGTTTAGAGCATATTTAGCTAGGTATAGGTTACATTCAGTCAGTTTTAGGTATTACTCAGCTTGTTTAGAGCATATTTAGCTAGATATAGGTTACAGTAAGTTTTAGGTATTACTCAGCTAGTTTAGAGCATATTTAGCTAGATATAGGTTACATTCAGTCAGTTTTAGGTATTACTCAGCTAGTTTAGAGCATATTCAGCTAGGTATAGGTTACATTCAGTCAGTTTTAGGTATTACTCAGCTTGTTTAGAGCATATTTAGCTAGATATATGTTACATTCAGTCAGTTTTAGGTATTACTCAGCTAGTTTAGAGCATATTTAACTCGTTATCGGTAACATTCCTCTAATTTTAGGTATTACTCAGCTAATTTAGAGCATATTTAGCTAGTTATAGGTTACATTCAGCTAGTTTTAGGGTTTACTCAACTAGTTTAGAGCATATTTAGCTGAATATATGTAACATTCGGCTAGTTTTAGGGTTTACTCAGCTAGTTTAGAGCATATTTAGCTAGATATAGGTAACATTCGGCTAGTTTTAGGTATTACTCAGCTAGATTAGAGCGTATTTAGCTACTTATAGGTTACATTCAGCTAGTTGTAGGGTTTACTCAGCTAGTTTAGAGCATATTTAGCTAGATATAGGTTACATTCAGTCAGTATTAGGTATTTTCAGCTAGTTTAGAGCGTATTTAGCTAGATATAGGTTATATTCAGTCAGTTTTGGATATTTCTCAGCTAGATTAGAGCGTATTTAACTAGATATAGGTTACATTCACTCAGTTTTAGCTATTTCTCAGCTAGTTTAGAGCGTATTAACTAGATATATGTTACATTCAGTCCGTTGTAGGTATTACTCAGCTAGTTGAAAGCATATTTAGCTAGATATAGGTTACATTCAGTCAGTTTTAGTTATTACTCAGCTAGTTTAGAGCATATTTAGCTAGTTATAGGTTACATTCATCTAGTTTTAGGGTTTACTCAGCTAGTTTAGAGCATATTTAGCTAGTTATAGGTTACATTCAGTCTGTTTTTGATATTACTCAGCTAGTTTAGAGCATATTTAGCTTGATATAGGTTACATTCAGACAGTTTTAGGTATTACTCAGCTAGTTTAGAGCATATTTAGCTAGATATAGGTTACAGTCAGTATTAGGTATTACTCAGCTAGTTTAGAACATATTTATCTATATATAGGTTACATTCAGTAAGTTTTAGATATTACAGAGCTAGTTTTGAGCATATTTAGCTGGTCATAGGTTACATTCAGCTAGTTTTAGTAATACTCAGCTACTTTGGAGCATATTTAGCTAGATATAGGTTATATTCGGCTAGTTCTTGGTACAACTCAGCTAGTTTAGTGCATATTTAGCTAGATATATGTTACATTCAGTCAGTTTTAGGGTTTACTCAGCTATTTAGGAGCATATTTAGCTAGGTATAGGTTACATTCAGTCAGTTTTAGGTATTACTCAGCTAGTTTAGAGCATATTTAGCTAGGTATAGGTTACATTCAGTCAGTTTTAGGTATTACTCAGCTTGTTTAGAGCATATTTAACTAGATATAGGTGTCAGTCAGTTTTAGGTATTACTCACCTAGTTTAGAGCATATTTAGCTAGATATAGGTTACATTCAGTCAGTTTTAGGTATTACTCAGCTAGTTTAGAGCATATTCAACTAGGTATAGGTTACATTCAGTCAGTTTTAGGTATTACTCAGCTTGTTTAGAGCATATTTAGCTAGATATATGTTACATTCAGTCAGTTTTAGGTATTACTCAGCTAGTTTAGGGCATATTTAACTCGTTATCGGTAACATTCGTCTAATTTTAGGTATAACTCAGCTAGTTTAGAGCATATTTAGCTAGTTACAGTTTACATTCAGCTAATTTTAGGGTTTACTCAACTAGTTTAGAGCATATTTAGCTGAATATATGTAACATTCGGCTAGTTTTAGGGTTTACTCAGCTAGTTTAGAGCATATTTAGCTAGATATAGGTAACATTCGGCTAGTTTTAGGTATTACTCAGCTAGATTAGAGCGTATCTAGCTACATATAGGTTACATTCAGCTAGTTTTAGGGTTTACTCAGCTAGTTTAGAGCATATTTAGCTAGATATAGGTTACATTCAGTCAGTTTTGGGTATTTCTCAGCTAGATTAGAGCGTATTTAACTAGATATAGGTTACATTCAGTCTGTTTTAGCTATTTCTCAGCTAGTTTAGAGCGTATTTAGCTAGATATATGTTACAGTCCGTCCGTTGTAGGTATTACTCAGCTAGTTGAGAGCATATTTAGCTAGATATAGGTTACATTCAGTCAGTTTTAGTTATTACTCAGCTAGTTTAGAGCATATTTAGCTAGTTATAGGTTACATTCAGCTAGTTTTAGGGTTTACTCAGCTAGTTTAGAGCATATTTAGCTAGTTATAGGTTACATTCAGTCAGTTTTTGGTATTACTCAGCTAGTTTAGAGCATATTTAGCTTGATATAGGTTACATTCAGACAGTTTTAGGTATTACTCAGCTAGTTTAGAGCATATTTAGCTAGATATAGGTAACATTCGGCTAGTTTTAGGTATTACTCAGCTAGTTTAGAGCATATTACGCTAGATATAGGTAACATTCGACTAGTTTTAGGTATAACTCAGCTAGTTTAGGGCATATTTAGATAGTTGTAAGTTACATTCAATAGGTTTTAGGGTTTAGTCAGCTAGTTTGGAGCATATTTAGCTAGATATAGGTTACATTCAGTCAGGATTAATTATTACTCAGCTAGTTTAGAGCATATTTAGCTAGGTATAGGTTACATTCAGTCAGTTTTAGCTATTACTCAGCTTGTTTAGAGCATATTTAGCCAGATATATGTTACATTGAGTCAGTTTTAGGTATTACTCAGCTAGTTTAGGGCATATTTAACTCGTTATCGGTAACATTCGTCTAATTTTAGGTATTAATCAGCTAGTTTAGAGCATATTTAGCTGAATATAGGTAACATTTGGCTAGTTTTAGGGTTTACTCAGCTAGTTTAGAGCATATTTAGCTAGATATAGGTAACATTCGGCTAGTTTTAGGTATTACTCAGCTAGATTAGAGCGTATTTAGCTAGTTATAGGTTACATTCAGCTAGTTTTAGGGTTTACTCAGCTAGTTTAGAGCGTATTTAGCTAGATATAGGTTACATTCAGTCAGTTTTTGGTATTACTCAGCTAGTTTAGAGGATATTTAGCTAGTTATAGGTTACATTCAGCTAGTTTAAGGTATCACACAGCTAGTTTAGAGCGTATTTAGCTAGCTTTAGGTTACATTCAGCTAGTTTTAGGTCTTACACAGCTAGTTTAGAGCATATTTAGCTAGATATAGGTTACATTCAGTCAGTTTTAGCTACTTCTCAGCTAGTTTAGAGCGTATTTAGCTAGATATATGTTACATTCAGTCCGTTGTAGGTATTACTCAGCTAGTTCAGAGCATATTTAGCTAGATATAGGTTACATTCAGTCAGTTTTAGGTATTACTGAGCTAGTTTAGAGCATATTTATCTAGATATAGGTTACATTCAGTAAGTTTTAGGTATTACTCAGCTAGTTTTGAGCATATTTAGCTAGTCATAGGTTACATTGAGCTAGTTTTAGTACTACTCAGCTACTTTAGAGCATATTTAGCTCGTTATAGGTTACATTCAGCTAGTTTTAGGTATTACTCAGCTAGTTTAGAGCATATTTAGCTAGATATAGTTTACATTCGGCTAGTTTTAGATATAACTCAGCTAGTTTAGAACATATTTAGCTAGTTATATGTTACATTCAGCTAGTTTTAGGTATTACTCAGCTAGTTTAGAGCATATTTAGCTAGTTATAGGTTACATTCAGTCAGTTTTAGGTATTACTCAGCTAGTTTAGAGCATAATTGCTAGTTATAGGTTACATTCAGCCAGTTTTAGGGTTTACTCAGCTAGTTTAGAGCGTATTTAGCTAGTTATAGGTTACATTCAGCTAGTTTTAGGTCTTACTCAGCTAGTTTAGAGCATATTTATCTAGATATAGGTTACATTCAGTAAGTTTTAGGTATTACTCAGTTAGTTTTGAGCATATTTAGCTAGTCATAGGTTACATTCAGCTAGTTTTAGTATTACTCAGCTACTTTAGAGCATATTTAGCTAGTTATAGGTTACATTCAGCTAGCTTTAGGTATTACTCAGCTAGTTTAGAGCATATTTAGCTAGATATAGGTTACATTCGGCTAGTTCTAGATATTACTCAGCTTGTTTAGAGCATATTTATCTAGATATAGGTTACATTAAGTCAGTTTTAGTTATTACTCAGCTAGTTTGGAGCATATTTAGCTAGGTAAAGGTTACATTCAGTCAGTTTTAGGTATTACTCAGCTTATTTAGAGCATATTCAACTAGATATAGGTTACATTCAGTCAGTTTTAGTTATTACTCAGCTAGTTTAGAGCATATTTAGCTAGGTATAGGTTACATTCAGTCAGTTTTAGGTATTACTCAGCTTGTTTAGAGCATATTTAGCTAGATATAGGTTACAGTCAGTTTTAGGTATTACTCACCTAGTTTAGAGCATATTTAGCTAGATATAGGTTACATTCAGTCAGTTTTAGGTATTACTCAGCTAGTTTAGAGCATATTTAGCTAGATATAGGTAACATTCGGCTAGTTTTAGTTATTACTCAGCTAGTTTAGGGCATATTAAGCTAGATATAGGTAACATTCGACTAGTTTCAGGTATAACTCAGCTAGTTTAGGGCATATTTAGCTAGTTGAAAGTTACATTCAGTAGGTTTTAGGGTTTAGTCAGCTAGTTTGGAGCATATTTAGCTAGATATAGGTTACATTCAGTCAGTTTTAGTTATTACTCAGCTAGTTTAGAGCATATTTAGCTAGGTATAGGTTACATTCAGTCAGTTTTAGGTATTACTCAGCTTGTTTAGAGCATATTTAGCTAGATATAGGTTACAGTCAGTCAGTTTTAGGTATTACTCAGCTAGTTTAGAGCATATTTAGCTAGATATAGGTTACATTCAGTCAGTTTTAGGTATAACTCAGCTAGCTTAGAGCATATTTAGCTAGGTATAGGTTATATTCAGTCAGTTTTAGGTATTACTCAGCTAGTTTAGAGCATATTTAGCTAGTTATAGGTTAAATTCAGTCAGTTTTAGGTATCACTCAGCTAGTTTAGAGTATATTCAGCTAGATATAGGTCACATACAGCTAGTTTTAGGGTTTACTCGGCTAGTTGAGGGCATATTAAGCTAGTTATAGGTTACATTCAGTCAGTTTTAGGTATTACTCAGCTAGTTTAGAGCGTATTTAGCTAGATATAGGTTATATTCAGTCAGTTTTAGGTATTACTCAGCTAGTTTAGAGCATATTTAGCTTGTTATAGGTAACATTCTGTCAGTTTTAGGCATTATTCAGCTAGTTTTGAGCATATTTAGGTAGATAGAAGTTACATTCAGCTAGTTTTGGGTTTACTCAGCTAGTTTAGGGCATCTTTAGCTAGTTATAGATTACATTCAGTCCGTTTTAGGTATTAGCTAGTTTAGAGCGTATTTAGCTAGATATAGGTTACATTGAGCTAGTTTTAGGTATTACTCTGCTAGTTTAGAGAATATTTAGCTAGATATAGGTTACATTCAGTCAGTTTGAGGTATTACTCAGCTAGTTTAGAGCATATTTATCCAGATATAGGTTACATTCAGTAAGGTTTAAGTATAGCTCTGCTAGTTTTGAGCATATTTAGCTAGTCATTGGTTACATTCAGCTAGTTTTAGTATTACTCAGCTAGTTAAGAGCATATTTAGCTAGTTATAGGTTACATTCAGCTATTTTTAGGGTTTACTCAGCTAGTAGAGAGCATATTTAGCTAGATATAGGTTACATTCAGTCATTTTTTGGTATTACTCAGCTAGTTGAGAGCATATTTAGCTTGATATAGGTTACATTCAGACAGTTTTAGGTATTACTCAGCTAGTTTAGAGCATATTTAGCTAGATATAGGTTACAGTCAGTATTAGGTATTACTCAGCTAGTTTTTGAGCATATTTAGCTAGATATAGGTTACATTCAGTCAGTTTTAGGTATTACTCAGCGAGTTTAGAGCATATTCAGCTAGGTATAGGTTACATTCAGTCAGTTTTAGGTATTACTCAGCTTGTTTAGAGCATATTTAGCTAGATATATGTTACATTCAGCCAGTTTTAGGTATTACTCAGCTAGTTTAGAGCATATTTAACTCGTTATCGGTAACATTCCTCTAATTTTAGGTATTACTCAGCTAGTTTAGAGCATATTTAGCTAGTTATAGGTTACATTCAGCTAGTTTTAGGGTTTACTCAACTAGTTTAGAGCATATTTAGCTGAATATATGTAACATTCGGCTAGTTTTAGGGTTTACTCAGCTAGTTTAGAGCATATTTAGCTAGATATAGGTAACATTCGTCTAGTTTTAGGTATTACTCAGCTAGATTAGAGCGTATTTAGCTAGATATAGGGTATATTCAGTCAGTTTTGGGTATTTCTGAGCTAGATTAGAGCGTATTTAACTAGATATAGGTTACATTCAGTCAGTTTTAGCTATTTCTCAGCTAGTTTAGAGCGTATTAACTAGATATATGTTACATTCAGTCCCTTGTAGGTATTACTCAGCTAGTTGAGAGCATATTTAGCTAGATATAGGTTACATTCAGTCAGTTTTAGTTATAGCTCAGCTAGTTTAGAGCATGTTTAGCTAGTTATAGGTTACATTCAGCTAGTTGTAGGGTTTACTCAGCTAGTTTAGAGCATATTTAGCTAGATATAGGTTACATTCAGTCAGTTTTAGGTATTTTCAGCTAGTTTAGAGCGTATTTAGCTAGATATAGGTTATATTCAGTCAGTTTTGGGTATTTCTCAGCTAGATTAGAGCGTATTTAACTAGATATAGGTTACATTCAGTCAGTTTTAGTTATTTCTCAGCTAGTTTAGAGCGTATTAACTAGATATATGTTACATTCAGTCCGTTGTAGGTATTACTCAGCTAGTTGAGAGCATATTTAGCTAGATATAGGTTACATTCAGTCAGTTTTAGTTATTGCTCAGCTAGTTTAGAGCATATTTAGCTAGTTATAGGTTACATTCAGCTAGTTTTAGAGTTTACTCAGCTAGTTTAGAGCATATTTAGCTAGTTGTAGGTTACATTCAGTCAGTTTTTGGTATTACTCAGCTAGTTTAGAGCATATTTAGCTTGATATAGGTTACATTCAGACAGTTTTAGGTATTACTCAGCTAGTTTAGAGCATATTTAGCTAGATATAAGTTACAGTCAGTATTAGGTATTACTCAGCTAGTTTAGAACATATTTATCTATATATAGGTTACATTCAGTAAGTTTTAGATATTACAGAGCTAGTTTAGAGCATATTTAGCTAGGTATAGGTTACATTCGGTCAGTTTTAGGTATTACTCAGCTTCTTTAAAGCATATTTAGCTAGATATATGTTACATTCAGTCAGTTTTAGGTATTACTAAGCTAGTTTAGAGCATATTTTGCTAATTATAGGTTATATTCAGCTAGTTTTAGTTAACAAGAGTTTAGTGCTTTTCAGTCGGTCAACACGAATGTACCCAAAAGAGATGGGTTATGCCCTAATCCTGAAATAAATTACATGAGATTAATAAAACACTAGGATGACCAGTTTCGATCGTCAAGCGATCATCATCAGATCCAATACACTTAGGCTATAAAATCTATGTTTGAAATACAGGTGAAAATATTTACAATATGTACAATTATTTAGTTGCAGTATTGGTACTGCGACTGTCAGTGTATGCTAAATGCAGTATATATGTTAGGTGAAATGCTAAATGGTGATGGCTATCTGGAGATTGTACTTTAGAGAGATTATATGGTTGTAAACTATGGTTAAACTATAAAATTTTAGGCTAACTACTTATCTGATTGTCTTCCGTACTACAGCTATTCGCAGTTTCCGTGTTCACTTGAGCTCGCTGTGCGGTCGACTGCGGTGGTTATCTTAACGACTGGTTTTTCCCTGCCTTCCCCCCCTGTCCCTACGTGCTGTGGGGAGTGATCGCGATGTGTTTATGTGAGGTGTTGCCAACCTAGATAAGATGTATGTTATTGAATGAGGTGGATCTACAACTATTAAAGACCGTGGATTAGTCCTCGCCACGCGTGGAGCATAACCCATTCGAACTAAGCGTTGACGGTCTTATGAGGACGTCCCGGCACCTTTAATACTGCCTCTAATATGGGCCTTGGTTTATTGCAGAAGAAAAGTACATCGTACACCTGATCCAGATAACATTTACCTATTAAAAACCCCCTAGTTTCCCCCCTTTTTGTTATCTAGCTTGGCTGTGTCGCTAAATTGTGTTTTGTTTCCGACAGGGTGTGTTTTTTAGTAGCGTGAAGAGGGGTGAGCTCTCCATGAACGTGTGTTCATTTAGATTGTTGGGATTGTTTCGTTTGGCTAGGTGTATCTCGATTGCTTCCTTTATGTCAAGAGCTCTGCCTTTCGATTCGTGATGGATTATTTTAAGGTCCGACTCTATGTTGGTAAAGCTATGCCCTGCGTCACACATATGTTCGCACACGGCTGAATGTGTTCCGTATCTTATCGCATTTCTATGTTCATTATAACGTGTGTCTACTCGCCTTCCACTCTGCCCGATGTAATTAGCTTGACAATCGGTGTCTTGGCACGTTATAGAATATACCCCTGACCTTGAATACGGGTCACGTTTATTTAGATTACTATTTAGGAGGTGCCTAG
>CAMPQE020000305.1:0-31000 GCA_946902985.2 Meconema thalassinum | reverse complement strand
GCTTTGAGAAACGGAAACTTGTCGAACTATCGAATTGTCAGACATTTTATGTCGGTACTCTTCTGTTCACTGTATATTATGCATTATAAATCACAAGTAAAATCAAAGGAATTTATGACTGATATTTCACTGGTAATCTCTACACACAAAACATTACCGCTACATTTCTTGTGACACATAATAGGATTTAAAATAAAGAATAAAATAAAATTTCGGCTCCTTGGCGATCCACGATATTGCCGTTTGTAAACATACAACATGGATGCTAGCAAATAGCTTAATATGATTGATGCTAGGAGCCCCGAGCAAAGAATATGGGGAGCCCAGCAGGTTGAAAATAGATTACTTTTTTTTTTAGTCATCAGTCAGAGAGAGTAGCAAGGGTGTGTCGCCGTTATTTGCAAAGAATACAGATGTGGAACGGATGGGAAGGCACAAAAAATTCGTAACGGGCCACAAGTGTCTACTGCGCATGCGGTGCCAAGAAATCTTACTGTCGCGAGTCACTCGTCCCACCTCGACTCAAGGAACTATGGATGTATTGATACGCGACTGTCTGTTTGCTGCTGCCCTCTGTGTTGGTAATAGCAAAACTCTGCTTTAGCTGGCCTGTGGGAGATGTCGCTAGCAGTATTGAACCTGTTCTGTCGATTCTATCTAAAGAGTTCGCACTTTTTCAATCCTGTAAACATCGGCGGACGATATTGAATGACTTGTTCCTTGATCAAATGTTGCCCTCCCATAAGTCCTCTCTCTTTCCCTCTTTGTCTCAACTATACATCTCACGAAAAAAGTTGTCTCTTACCAGTGGCGTAACTCAGAAGAGAGGGGTGATCAATCTCCCCCCAGAGTCAAATAATGAAAATATGAAATGTGATGAAATTTTTAATTTTGATTAAAACCAATCTTCGGATTGATGAAAAATGTTTGGATTGTGTTTGAAAGCATTTTTTCATTCGTGTAACATTTATATTGTTGCCCTAACTTAACACTTACCGGTAGCCTACTCAGCAAAATAATCTGCTGTGGCAGTGAGATGGGTGTGGTAGTATCCATCCCCCATCCATTTCCAAACATAGACCACTTGCTACATAGTTGCCATTCTGTTGGTATCCAAATTCCAAGTGTGTCATTTTGGAAAGTGAATAATATTGTGTTTACTTTTATTGCTGTTTTAGGCCCTAAGTTGAACTCTAGTTGTAAACTGTAGTTCATTAATATTTATACAATGTCGGAAATACAACGGACCAGATGTTTTCGCGTAGATAACTGTACTTTGTCATTTGATATCAACAAATTGTTAATTTTCGATCATTTGCACATTGATAAGTGCAAATACGATGTATCAAATGCTAATGAAATCAAACACGAAAGACATACCGGTAGGTAGATAGGAGGAAATCTTCTAGTTTTACTTAAACGTTAATCTCACGATCATAAACCACGGAACCTCCACAATTTTATGTGAAATCCGAACCACAGGATGTGATATTTCACTTCTAAAATCTCACATTCGATGACCGGGAATCGAACCCACTCGGCCTTGGCGAGAGGCATGGATAATAGAAGGTTTTGAAACTTCCAGACCGTATATTAGCTTTCATTTATTAGCCTATCTTCTAACCCTCATCTCCCTCTAATGTAATTTTGACTCAGCTCATCCACCTCCAGAAACAAACGCTAGTTGCGCCACTGAATCTTACATTCCTCCTAAGGAACGGGCAGCTGAAGTAGTTGAAGCTTACATTAAATATTGCAAACCAGGACATCCCTATAATATCACTGCAATGCCTCTAGACCAATGCATTCTGTTCTTTATAAAAACAAGTAGTTCCGTGTAGCCTATTATCATATATCCTACTGTTCCTTTCCATTAAGAACTATCCCACCTATTAAAAGGATTTCCCATTTGATGTACTACATAGCTTTAGGCAGCCAACACGACCTACTGTAGCCTATATCTCCATCATCACAATTTTCATTGAAAAATTATGTGATAGAATGTATAACTTTGAGTAGGCTATCGGTGATTAACAACACTCCTTCTGCGAGATGACATCATTCGGTAACGAGTCATGGGCGTTTACTTTAGGAAAAGTCAAATTCATGGCTTCTATGATTTACGAAAAATTAATTACAAAACTTAGTGTAATTAGAAAATGATTATTATAATAGACCATCATGCAAATATTCTCAATCGCTTGAATTGGATACGAAAAATAAAAAAATATGTTTTTCGTAATGATGCCATCTTAATTATTAGCCTACTTTTCACATTTTGCAAAAATGAGGAAAACGTAGACTTATGAGATCGATCCGGGAAAATGTCTGTCTGTCAGTCCTTCTGTCTGTCTGTCTGTCTATGTGTGTGTCCCCCCCCCCCCCCTATCAACTCCTAAACGGCTGCAGCTTTTGAAACCAAATTTGGTATGAGTAAAGATCTATACCGGAACATCTCAATGTCATACTTGAAAATGATGTCAGAGCTACCAACTGCTAAAAATCGCAATTGAAATTTGTGCTCCATGTTGGATATCTTGGAATGTATTCATGGGAACTATTCCAAAATTGGTACACATATAGATAATAATACTTCAGTTTAATTTTCAGGAGGCCATACATGACACTGTTGCCAAAATGATTCTAAGCCTACTGATAGGTGCAAATTTTAAATACATATAACTCCTACACTATCAATTGGATTTCAACAAAATTTCGTATGTACTATGTGTACATAAACAGATATGACTGAGCGTATTCTAAAGAGCCACCAGGGCTGCCAACTGTCAATAAATGCTCTCTCTGTTTTTTTAAATCCAAATACCAATATATCAGCAAGTATGCGAGCCCACAGCTTTAAACTTTGCACACGTAGAGTGCCCGACATTCTAGATTAATTTGGAGCAACTAATGTATGTCAGTGCTACCAACATGAATCTATGCCTGCTGAAAGGACCAATTTTTAATTACATGTATCTTCTATACTATCAATTGGATTTCAACCAAATTTCGTATGTGCTATGTGTACCATAACAGATATGACTGTGCATATTCTTTAGAGCAATCAGGGCTGCCAACTGTTAATAAATGGTGTTTATGTAGTTTACCCTAATATCAATATATCAGAAAGTATGCAAGCCAACAGCTCTAAACTTTGCGCACGTATAGTTCCTGACATTCTAGATTAATTTGGAGCAACTAATGTATGTCAGTGCTACCAACATGATTCTAAGCCTGCTGATAGGTTCAATTTTAAAATTCCAGTAACTTCTATACTAACAAATGGATTTCATCCAAAATTGGCACAACAATACATCATAATGTTTCAAATTATTTCTGACCTACTCATGCATGACATTGTTGCCAACATGATTTTACATGCGCTGATAGGTCCAATGTCTAACTGCATGTAAAGTCCATGCTATCCATTAGACTTCAACCAAATTTTGAATTCTGTACCTTAAAGAGATGGAACTAAGAATATATTCAGTCACCAGGGCTGCCAACTCTATCAGGCTACATCATGCCAGGTATATTTCGAACTAATTAGAAATTTCGATATTACCAAATTCATTTCGTCATTATTCTAGATAGGTCCAGAAAGATTAATCATTGGCATGAATCTTAAATTTTAAGAAAAGTAGGCTCTTTAGTTCGTCACGGAACTTCTTGTTTTTAAAGGAATTGAACATGGGAAGTATGTATGTCAAGGTCTGATAAGGATTCGGTGTGCTAAGTTTCATTGCTCTCGGGTGATTAGATCACCAGAAAAGTAATTTAAAATATTAGAAAATCTCTTGGCCGTCATGTTGTTTTTATATTTCTCACTGTTAGAATTTTAAAAGTCACATATTATAATATGTACCTACTTACTTAATAGTCCTCTACCACCCTACAGTTAGTTAGTTAGTTAGTTAGTTATTGTTGTTTTAAGGGGCGAAACAGCGAAGTCATCCGTCCCTTACCACCCTAAAATTTAATTTCATTGCTTAAATAGTTTTGGAGATATTGTGAACCGGTGAAATATATCTTTTCACATGGACGTCATGTTAGATTGTTTTATACTGTAGGCTATATAGGCTGTAGAATTATAGCCCAAGCCAATAGTTCAGTATTAGGCCTATAATGTTAGTTAACTATCCAGCTTTAAGAAATTGCACAGTCACCACTTTTAGGTTCTCATAAAAATTGAATTAAATTAGACCTACATAGCCTATATTAAGGCTTGAAGATATACCCTGTCAAGTTTCACAGCGCTTGGATGATTAGGTTGCGAGAAAAGTCCATTTGAATATTTAAATTTCGTGTCGTCATTTTGGTTTTGTGCTCATCAGGTTATTGAAAGTTTCATAGGTGAACTTATTTTAATGGCCTCTAAGAACATACATAATTGAATTTTAATTGATGTAATAGATTGGTAGATATTAAGAGCTGGTGAATTATTTCGGATGATCGCCATGTTGGATTATTCTACTTGTAAGCCATGGAGTTATGTATCAGTAGATGAAGATTATTACGTTGGTTCATTAAATATACGTTCACTTGGAACGCCTGATTAGGACAAGAAAATAATAACTTATTCTAAATTTTGCTCAGCCGCCATATTGAGTAGGTATATGCAAACAATTGAATTAAATTAGATGCCAGTACAGTATATTAAACCTTATATAAACATTAACCGTAGCCTACCAAGTTTCACTGCGCACAGATGATTAAATCGCGAGAAAATTCCATACTAATGTTTTCTTGGCCGCCATGTTAATTTTGTACTTGACAGGTTTTTGAAAGTCGCATAGGAGAACTTATCTTAGTATTCACTATCACTATACAACATTTCAGGGCGATATCATAAACTATTTCGGTGATATGGAATAGGTGAATTATTTGCGCGGCCGCTAATTAAGACCAAGTCTTCCCTACAAGGAACTACCTCAAGCTCATTGTAAAAGATCCCGCTGTACCAGATGATAAGTGCCGCTACGGCTGTCAACAGTCAGAAACAATACAGCATATTACATCTGCATGTAGATATTTCCTGGCGACGGAGCACAAACAAAGGCAAGATGCAGTTGCTCATCAGGAGTTGGCTGTTAAGTTTCAGCTTATAAAAGGAAAGCAAGTTCCGTACTACCAATATCAGCCAGAGTGTGTTCTTGAAAACAAGGAATAGAAGTTTTATTGGGACCGAACTAATTTGACTGACCAATCGGTATCACACAACAGGCCGGATCTGGAGGTTGTCAGCAAGAAAATCAAGCAAACTACCTTGATTGATGTTGCGATTCCTAACAACAACAAGAAGTTCCGTGAAGAACTATACAGCCTACTTTTCATGCCAATGATTATTCTACAGAATATGAACCTATCTAGAATAATGACGAAATTAAGTTGGTAATATCAAAATATCTAATTAGTTCAAAATATACCTGGTATAATGTAGCCTAATAGAGCACTACAGTTGGCAGCCCTGGTGACTGAATATATTCTTAGTTCCATCTCTTAAGGTACAGAATACAACATTTGGTTGAAGTCCAATGGACGTTACATGCAGTTAGACATTGGATCTATCAGCACGCGTAAAAGCATGTTGGCAACAATGTCATGCGTGTGCTGGTCAGAAATAATCTGAAATATTATGATATCTTTTTGTGCCAATTTTGGATGAAATACATTTGTTAGTATAGAAGTTACATGTATTTTAAAATTGGACATATCAGCAGGCATAGAATCATGTTGGCAGCACTGTCTTGTATTAATTACTCCAAATTAATCTAGAATGTCAGGTGCTATACGTCTGCAAAGTATAGAGCTCTTGGCTTGCATACTTTCTGATATATTGATATTAGGGTAAAAAAATATAGACAGCATTTATTAACAGTTGGCAGTCCTGATTGCTCTTAACAATACTAATAGTAATATCTGTTATGGTACACATAGCACATATGAAATTTGGTTGAAATCCAACTGATAGTAACTTATAGAAGTTACATGTATTTAAAAATTGGTACTATCAGCAGGTTTATAATCATGTTGGTAGAACTGACGTATATAAGTTACTCCAAATTAATCCAAAATGTCAGAATATACGTGTGCATAGTTTAAAGCTGTTGGCTTGCATACTTTCTGATATATAGGTATTTGGATGAAAAAAATAGAGAGAGCAATTATTAACAGTTGGCAGCCCTGGTGGCCTTAAGAATACGCTCAGTCATATATGTTTATGTACAGATATTACATACAAAATTTGGTTGAAATCCAATTGATAGTGTAGAAGTTATATGCATTTAAACATTGGACCTATCAGAAGGCTTAACATTATTTTGGCAACACTGTCATGGTTGGCCTCCTGGAAATTAAACTGAAATAGTCTTATCTACATGTGTGCCAATTTTGGAATAGCTCCCATGCATAACTTACAAGATATCCAACATGGAGCTCAAATTTCTAGTGCGTTTTTTCAGCAGTTGGTAGCACTGACATCATTTTCAAATATGGACGTGAGATATTCCGGTGCACATCTTTACTCATACTAAATTTGGTTTTGATTGCTGCAGCCGTTTAGGAGTTGATAGGGGGGGGGGGACACACACACAGCCAGACAGACAGACAGAAGGACAGACAGACAGACAGACAGACAGACAGACAGACACACACACATTTTCCCGGATCGATCTCATAAGTCTACTTTTTCCTCATTTTTGCAAAATGTGAAAAGTAGGCTAAAAATCTCCCGTCAATACACATATAAAAGATCAGCAAATACAGCGAGTTGGTCGACCCTATCAAAAGACAATGGCATGTAGAGCGGGTCAAGACCTTTCATTGTCTCAAGTACGGGCGTGATCCCAAGTACCTTGCTCCAAGGCCTTAAAGAACTGGGTCTGGATACGCAACTATACAAACTAATGCAGAAGGCAGTATTTCTATCAACAATCAGAATCGTTCGGAAGTTCATGGGTAGCGAAATTCCAGCTTAGAAGTTGCTGTTTCAGTAACTATACTTTGGTTCCCTGAAGCCCGTATAGTTACGTTGCAATGTACCAGCAATGTGTTATATGTAATGTATAGGCCTAAACCAATACTACTACTACTACTACTACTACTACTACTACTACTACTACTACTACTAATAATAATAATAATATCAAGCTATCGAATTACCGATGTCTTACCTGCACATGCTTCTTTAAGTTCCCTGTGTAACTGCGACTGTTCTGTATTATTTTTCCCCCTGTCAACACTTTACATTCGATTTTAAGAAATTAAATAAATATAGCGACTTATGACGGCTTCATATATAGCCTAATAATGATAATAATATCGTATGGCCTCGGATGCCGGGTGCAAGCTTTGTTATTTGACACCCAGAGGGTAGCTTGCATGCCGAATTTCGATGTTCCTTGAAACACTATGAAAGTCAAGGAGGTTAGATATCTAAGCTCCTTGAACACTATAGCACTTTCTAGTAGAGAAATGAGGAACTTCGTGTTGGCGGAAAATCCCGATATTAATTTTGCCATTATGAACACGGCCTACTGAATTCAAATGTGTTCTTTAACATGCCAACAACGTATGACATGCGAGTCATAATTTTTGCCGCCTTTCAAACATCACTTACCACGACCAGGTGCGAACCTGCAAGTATGGGGTTAGTAGACCGACACGTTAACCACTCACCCACCGTGGCAAGCACGGCTCCATAACAATGGCACAACTGTGGACACAAATTCGTTCGTTTTAACTCCAATCTCACCAGAAAGTACTACCTCAGGGTTGACTTAAACAAGGCATTTGGCGTACATCATAAATATGCCGGAGGTTCGATTCCAATTTCTCCCTCATCCCAAACCCTTTAAATAGGTCGGATAGGCAAGTAATAAAATGTCACTTTGTGTTTTCAGGCTCTCTAGTAGAAAATGCGTTTCTCAGAATTGCCTAGAGAAACATGTCCAAGATACTGTAGCTGTTACAAGTGGTATTTGACACGTTTTATGTCGATAATGGTGCATATACCCCGATATAGGGTTGGACATAATCTCTTATATACATAGTAGCCGGATGTGCATCACAGAAGATTATGGGAAGTTTTCTAATTGCAGGCCTCCAAGTAAATGGCCTACACAGACATGTCAGCGTTGGAATGTTTACGACACCAGCGCGAGTGGGCGTTTGTTAAGGGAACAGCTAGGTACAGGTACTCGTACCTTTCAAATCCAACATAAATCCACGGTTCTTTCATGGTTATTGTTTGTGTTGAATATAGAGCTGGTTCATAGACTAATGGAAAGGTACCCTTTGACTGGACGAAAGCAGTAATCACCGCAATTTATAAGTAAGGAAACAAGAAAGATTGCAACAATAGGCTATTGTAAGAGGTATTTCTTTGATAAGTATCCCGGGCAAAGTGTACTCAGGCATTGTAGAAAGGAAAGTTAGATCATTGGCTGAGAGTAAAATGGATGAAAACAAGTGTGGCGTTAGATTACAACGAGAAAGTTTTCAATATGCGCCAAGTTATTGAGAAATGTTATGGGAGGAATAGACGTTTGTGTTTGTGTTTTTTAGACATAGAGAAGGCGTACAATAGAGTACTAAGGGAGAAGGTACTGTGGGATTATGGTATCGAGGGAAGGCCGCAACATGCAATCAAAGGTACGGTATTTATGTTGATATAATCAGGCTGCAGTGAGAGTTGATGCAAAGATGAGTTCTTGGTTTAAACTGTCTGGCTTATGCCGATAACGCTGTTCTAATGACTGTCGAAAGCTTACAAGCTAACAATTTAGGACTCACAAAAGTGTATGGAATATGGTGCGCTAACCAGCATTTCAAAAACGAATGTAATGTCGATAAGGAAAAACACAGGCACGTCATAGGCCTATAGGAGGAACTAAATTGGAGCAGGTGGCCCATTTTAAGAACTTAGCTGTGTATTCTCAAGGGATGGGAATATATAGTAAAGGAGATAATGTCAAGGTGCAGAAAACCCAACGCAGTAAGTAGATCGCGGGCTCAAACCCGGCCGAAATCGTCGGATTTTTTAAGAACGTTAAAAATCCCTCAGTATGCCTTCCTTCGGAGGGGAAGTAAAGCCGGCGGTCCCATGGCATAGATTTATGGCATTTTAAAGAAGCTTCCACTAATTAGACCTGTGTGAAGCTAAATAGGTTAAACATTTGACTAACGTTCTTAGGTTCCAACGTTCGTCAAGACCCGACTGCGGTGGCATCTGGTAACTAAGTTCTGAACTAGTTGGTCGTTGACGGTGGCGTTTGGTGGCAAAAGTAGGAACTACTTGAAATTCAATGTCTGCAGTCCTTACTTGAATTAAAACGGATACACACATTAATGCAGTCATCACAATTAACACCGGTTATCAGACAGATTCTACACACACCCAAAGTACACGGGGCTACATGACCACGTTGTCGCAGCCCCTAAACTAAGGAACCAACCAACCAAGTTCTCAGTTGCGCTGAGTATTCTGCAAGAAAGAAGATAGTGTAACGATGAAACTCCTTGTACAACGCTCAGTATTTAGACCGACCTTGCTGTGTGGGAGTGAGAGCTGGGTGGATTCAGAATATCTCATACATTAGCTGGAGGTAACTGATACGAGGGTAGCACGAATGATTGTTAGGACAAATAGATGGGAGCAATGGAAGAAGCGTACTCGTAATGAAGAGATCAAGGCTAAGATAAAATGAACACTTCTCTTATGAGCAGACACAAATGATGGGGTCACGAGATCAGAATGGGGGAAGGGGTTAATGAACAGGTATTTTTAGAAGGTAAGAGAAGCATAGGTAGACCTAGGAGATATTGGTTGCATTTAGTATTTACCGATTTCACGGTAATAATAATAATAATAATAATAATAATAATAATAATAATAATAATAATAATAATAATAATAATATAGTTTGGCCTCGGATGCCGGGTGCAAGCTTTGTTATTTGACACCCAGAGGGTAGCTTGCATGTCGAATTTCGTTGTTCCTTGACTATGAAAGTCAAGGCACTATAGCGCTTTCTAGTAGAGAAATGAGGAACTTTGTGTTGGCGGAAACTCCCGAGATTAATTTTGCCATTATGAACTCGGTCTACTGAATTCAAATGGGTTCTTTGACATGCCAACATCGTATGACATGCGTATCGTATTTTTGCCGCCTTTCAAAAATCACTTACCACGGCCAGGAGCAAACCTGCAATCTTGGGGTTAGTAGACCGACACGTTGACCACTCACCCACCGTGGCAAGCTGATTTCACGGTAGGAGGTATAGAAACAGAGAGGCGCAGTGTTTATTGCTAACAGGAGATCATGGAGGCGGCTCGTTCGTCAACAGAGGCTTGCAGACAAGCCTGGATGCTGAAAGGCAAATAGTTTCTAACTCTCTAACGAAAATGAATTATTGATTATTAACTATTAATTATTCGCTTACCACAATAAATTTAATTATATATTCAGACAGTTATTGTTTCTCGTTTGATCCAGTTGGTTTTCATCAGCTCACTGTGTACAGCACAATGCATTTCGCATCAGTTGTCAAATTCTCACGCTGTCGTCCCAGAGGTCCGGGTTCGATTCCCGGCCATCCGAAGGAATTTAATTCTGGTCTGAGGGCTGTAACGGGGTAGGCCTACACCCAGCCTCGTGAGACAAAACTGAGAAGAGGTGGTTCCATTCCCACTTCAACCAACCTGGAAGTGGAATTCTGCGTTCTCCCATTTCTATTCCAGGCAAATGTCGGGGTGGTTCCTTACTTAAAGCCACGGTTGCCTCCTTCCCAATTCTCGCCTGAATTACAAATGCACACACTAGCCTAATACAGCCATCTAAATAACACCGGTTATCAGACAAATATTCCACACCCACCCAAATACGCGGGGCTAAATGACCACAATGTCCATACCCCTCAAATGAAACAAAGAATACTCAATTTCTCATCTCGGAAAGAAATATTTCATCAGAAAAAAGGGGGGATACTTATTTTTGTAAATAATACTGTTACGTGCCACCCCCTTAGTGGCACTTTTGTTAACTGGATTACGGTGGGTTGAAGCACAACACAGATTGTTCCTTTAAAGAAATAATTAACTTTATTGCGGCCAGAAAGATACACCACTCAAAAGCAAATACAAGCAATTAGAACCTTACTCCAGTTTCCTCAATTATCTTCCTTATGTGCGCACTTGCCCCTTTCACTTAGTCATGCAGCTAATCCTCCACTAATGAGACCCGTGTCCTCGCTAGGAATACCTGCACCTCTTCCTTATGTACACAAACTACAGTTACTTACGATAACCTGCTACACGCTGCTTCGCTGTCCACAAGCTGGGAAACAATGTCACTGGATTTCGTAACTCGCACGGCACTTCGCCACAATACCTCTGTCGCTCAGTGAAATCACACTCGCTCAAAACACAGGCAGTCCCCTGTATGCTTCTCACTCCCTCGCTGTGAAGAGAATCAGCTTCACTAGGGGTTTCGCAAGTCACGTCACCACACTTCTGTCGCTCCGGATAAACGCTCGCACTAGCTCGAAAAACACACACACACACACACACACACACCGCTTGACAGGTCGCTTTTATATAGCAGGCCGGTGAGTCAATAAATGCTTCTAGACCCATCCAGGGTTCACGGCTTCTCGAGGTTTCCATCACTGGCTGGGTCATGAATATTCTGGACCATCCCTTTGTCCTAGTAGTCCTGTTGCGTAAGGCGTACGCAATACACTGAGGCAGAGCACAGCCCGGGCAGCTGTGACTTAACCCGCGGGGTGACGAAACAACTCACGGCCGTAACTCCACCCCCTTCCCAAAAGGGGCTGATCGTCCCGATCAATCATTGGTCCGTCTGTGTCCCTCCGTAGGCTGCCAGGCGATCTCGATGCACGATCTTCATCTTCGCCCTCGGGCTCCGCTGGATCCTGTAGACGACATCGTTGATCCGTTTCACGACTCGGTACGGGCCCTCCCAGGACTTCTGCAGTTTGGGTGTCAGGCCTTTCTTCCGTAATGGGTTGAAGAGCCAGAGCAGGTTGTCCTCGTGGAATCCGCCGGCATCCGTCTGTTGGTCGTATCGGGTCATCATTCGGTCGGTCTCGATCCGCAGTTTCCACCTCGCGAACGCGTGCACGTCCTCCAGTTGGTCGACCAGTTCTTGACAATACTGGCTTACCGGGACCGGATCATTCCCAGGTCGGCCAAAGGCAAGATCGACAGGTAGACGGAGCTCCCTCCCAAACATGGCCCGGGCTGGTGTGCACCCTGTGGCTTCATGCACGGCGGCGCGGTAGGCCAGGAGAAATAGTGGAAGATGTTTGTCCCAATCCCTCTGGTGCTCGCTGACGACTATTCGGAGATGGTTCTTGATGGTGCGATTGAATCGCTCAGGGTGTAGAAGCGTTGTCCTTGTCTTCCGGATTCCCAGCAGCTGGCATAGGTTCTGGAACACCTGCGACTCGAAGTTCCTCCCTTGGTCGGAGTGCAGCTCCAGGGGTACTCCGTACCGGCTGACGAATTCCTTCACCAGGGTTCCTGCGATCGTCGCGGCTTCTTGGTTAGGGAGCGCATACGCATACGGCCATTTGGTGAAGTAGTCGCTGACGACCAATATGTAGCGGTTCCCTGCCTCGCTTAACGGGAATGGCCCAGCAACATCGATGGTCACTCTCTCCATGGGGCCGCCCACGTTGTAGGTCTTCAGTGGAAAAAGGAAGGAAGGAAGCTTGTAGTTTAACGTGACCGTTAATCTGTAGATCATGAGCCACGGGACCTCCTTTTTACGTGGAATCCGAACCACAGGACATGGCATTACACTTCGAAAATCTCACATGGGTCTTCAGTGGACCCCGTCGTCTTCGTCCTGGGCCCTTGCTGGCTGCGCAATCGTGGCACCTCACGCAGTGGTTCTCCACGTCAGTTCGGCATCTAATCCAGTAGAATCGCTCTCTCAGCTTCTCCAAGGTCTTCTTTATCCTTAGGTGTCCACCAGATGATCCTTCATGGACTTCCTTCAGGACTTCCTCCGTCATAGCCTTTGGAACGACGACTTGTTCCCGAGATGTCTTCCCGTCGGTGCTCTCCCAGGCACGGCAGATGAGGCCATCCCTTACAATCAGCGAGTCCCACTGCGCCCAGTAGGACTTAACTTTGGGCTGCAGTCACTCACAATGTTCCACCCGGGTCTGGGAACAGAGGCCCTCTTCCATTCGGCTATCAGTTCCAGGTCATCATCTTCTGCTTGTGCCCGCGTGAAAGATTCGCGGCTCCAGCTCCCTTGAAGTTCCACAGTAGTCCGTCGGCACTGTATCCCGGTGTTCTCCTCCCTTCTAATACAGAAGGTGCAGTCTTCGGGGCACGGTCTTCGTGACAGGGCGTCGGCATTAGAATGCAGTTGGCCTTTCCTGTGCTGGATCTCAAAGTTGTACTGTTGAAGCCTCTCTAACCACCGCGCGAGTTGACCCTCGGGCTGCTTGAAGTTCAGGAGCCACCGCATGGATGCATTGTCGGTCCTGATGAGAAATTCTTGCCAGTACAGGTATTTGTGGAAGTGTTCAATGGTCTTCACGATGGCGAGCAGTTCCTTTCTGGTAACGCAGTAGTTCCTCTCTGGCTTTGACAAGGCTTTGAAGTGGGCCACTACTCTCTCCTCGCCGTCCACTATTTGCAACTGGATTCCCCCTATTCCTAAGTCGCTGGCATCGGTATCGACGAGGAACCTTGTTCCAGGTCTGGGGTAGGCCAGAATAGGTGTGGTGCACAGAGCCTGTTTGAGAGTTTCGAAGGCATTGTGGCATTCTGCTGTCCACGTGAAGAGTTGGTCCTTCTCAGTCAGTCGGTGCAGTGGTTTGACGATGTTGGCGAATCCTCTCACGAAGCGACGGTAATAAGTGCAGAGTCTCAGGAAGCTTCGTAGTTGGGACTTGTCCCTCGGAACTGGCCACTCCCTCACAGCTGCGGTCTTTTCTGGGTCGGTGCGCACCCCTTCCTCGGAGACCATATGCCCGAGGTACTGGACCTGATTCTGGAAGAGCTGACACTTCTTGGGGCTCAACTTCAGCTGGGCAGTCCGTAGCTTCATCAAGATCTCCTTCAGGTTGCTGTAGTGCTCCTCGGAGCTTCTTCCCAGAACGATGACGTCGTCTAGGTAGATCAGGCAGGTCTTCCAGTGTAGTCCCCTCACAATGGACTCCATTAACCTTTCGAAGGTAGCAGGGGCGTTGCACAGACCGAATGGCATGACGGTGAACTTCCAGAGCCCGCTGCCCACAGAGAACGCCGTTTTCTCGCGGTCCTTAGGGTGGACTCTTCAAATCCAAGGTGGAGAACCAACTTGATCCTGATATGGTGTCCAGCGTGTCGTCGATCCGGGGTAGAGGGTAGCTGTCCTTCTTCGTGACGTCGTTCACCCGCCTGTAGTCCACGCAGAACCTGGTGGAACCGTCCTTCTTCTTCACTAGCACGACCGGAGAACTCCAGGGACTATGTGATGGCTCGATCACCCCTTGCTCCTTCATCTTTTCTACCATCCGGTCGACTTCGGCTTGCTTGGCGAGCGGGACACGTCGGAATGGGGCCCTAATCGGTGCTGTGTCCCCAACGTCGATTCTGTGCTGGACCAAGCTTGTCCTGCCGAAGTCTTTGCTCCCCACGGAGAAGGCGTCCTGGAATTCGCGTAGCAAGTCCTGAAGTTGGCGTGATTGTTCCTCGTCTAAATGGTCCTGGGATCCTTGGTACAGCTTCTGTAGTTCTTCTGGCAGTGCGCGTCTTCTTCGGTTGTCCGTCCGCAGGTGTCCGTCCGTCGTATCTGTAATGCGGGCAATCCAGATAACGGGCTCGCAGACTCCTAGGTTGGTGTCCCGGTGAACCGTAATGTCGTAGTCGTTCAGGTTGGACAGGTGGACGTACGGCCGAGACGTCGTGTTGATGTGAGCCTTGGCAATTAGCAATCCTTTTGTCTGGATCTCCTCATATTTATGCTCGATGACTCCCTCAGCAGTTCCGTCGACAATTGCGGCAGCGCTGACCTCCTTCCTGGCGGGAACGATGACGTCATCTCTCAGCCTTACTCGTCGTGCGGTGATGGACTCGTGTGCTGGTTGCAAAGCAAGTTCCTCACCTCCGAAGTGCAGAGTGTTGGTACTCAGATCCAAGATGATGTCGTTCTGGTCCAGAAAGTCCAGTCCGTTGATCACTTCGTTTGATACCTCAGCCACAAGCACTGGATGCTTCACCGCCCGTCGACCAATGACGAACTCCAGTGATGCTTCGCCATGTACCGGTGCAGTCTCTCCAGTCGCGGTTATTAGTTGGAGGTTCCTTTGTGTGAGTTGCACTCTCCACCTCGGGATCACGGTGGGATTAACGATGGTCCTCGACGCTCCCGTGTCGATCAGCATGGGCCAGCTCACTCCGTTGATGACTCCGTCGACCATCAGGCTGCTATTGTCCCTCCGTAACTTCGTCACACGAACTTGGACTGCCGGGGCTTGACGACTGTCACACGCCAACCTTTGCCCCCCAAGGCTGGCTAATACTCGTTTCCCTGGGCCACGCGGTTTTCAGACGACTGATTTCCCGTCGGATACCCTCGGCGGCGGCGATCACTGCAGTCCTTGCTCAGGTGGCCTTTCTTACCGCAGGTCCAGCAGGTCGGTAGTCCTCTTCCGGGCCGCCTCTCCGGTAGCCTTCCAGCGGTGTCGTTGCTGGTGGCGCCGCGACTATCGAAGAAACGGCTTAGCGCCTCCATCAATTCGTCGGCCAGGGGCTTTGTCTCGTTGATTTTTACTGGTTCGTCGAAGTCCGTAGCCCGTCGGTGAAGGTCTACGTCGCAATCTGTTCCAGAAAGTCGGCCGGCGCTGTTGGATAGGCGAGCCTTACGAGGCGTGCGATGTCCATCTCGAACGCCTGCAGGGTTTCCACGTTATTTTGTACCCGGGTCCGGAGCTGCATCTGGTAGGCCTGCTGAAGATGGCTATCTCCATATCGGGACTCCATATGGGCGATTAGTGAAGCGTAGTCCTGGGATCCAGTCGGGATGGCCTGAAGGACGTTAAGGGCGTCCCCTCTCAGCGCTACAATGAGAGCTATAGCCATTTCCGTGCTGTTCCAGTTGTTTATGGAACAGGCTGCCTCGAACTGACGTAAGTAGGTGCTCCACGGGACCTTTCTGGCGAAGGTTGGGGGCGTCACTCTGCTATGTCCCATTCCTGATATTCCCGGTGTAACGGTGGGCGGGCGTTGGCGCAGCTCGGCAACTTCCCCTTGTAGAGCGTTGAATCTCGCTTCCATCCCCGTCGGCGGGCGTTGGCTCAGCTCAGCAATTTCCTTTTGTAAAGCGTTGAATTTCTCTTCCACCCCCGTCAGTGGGCGTTGGCGCAGCTCGGCAACTTCCTTTTGTAAGGCGTTGAATTTCTCCTCCACCCCCATCAGCGGGCGTTGGCGCAGCTCGGCAACTTCCACTTGTAAGTCGTCGAACTTCTTTTCCACTGCCGTGACTTCCTCACGCAGACCCAGTTCTAATTTCTTCAGGTCCTGTGTCAACTTATTCTGACCGTCTTTCATCTTCTTCTGGCCGTCCTCGATCCTCTTCAGGTCCTCCGCTAGCTTATTTTGACCGTCTTCCTTCTTCTTCTGTCCGTCTTCTAATTTGGCAGTTAGGTCCTCGGCTAACTTCTTCTGGCCGTCTTCCATCTTGGCTTCCATGCCACTTAACTTTACTGGCAATGCTGCAAATTGCGCTTCCATTTTAGATGTTTGTCTTGTAAAGGGCATGCACTCACAGGAAAATTTTAAAAAAATGACCTGCTCGGGTTTTGAATCCAGGACCGTCAGGTGTTGTGCTTGTGTTTGAGTTCGTAATCCGGCTTCTGACACCAGTTGTTACGTGCCACCCCCTTAGTGGCACTTTTGTTAACTGGATTACGGTGAGTCGAAGCGCAACACAGATTGTTCCTTTGATGATGATGATGATGATGATGATGATGATGATGATGATTGAGTCTTCAGTTTGATGCAGCCCTCCATGCCTCCCTGTCCTGAGCTAATCGCTTCATCTCTACATAGCTACCACACCCTACATCCTAGGCAATCTGTTTAACATATTCTAACCTTGGTCTACCCCTACAGTTCTTGTCCTCGACCCTTCCTTCCATAACTAAGCTTGCTATTCCTGGGTGTCTTAGTATGTGTCCTACTAACCTATCTCTTCTCTTCATTAGCAGTCGCCAGAAACATCTCTCCTCTCCCACTCGTCGTAATACCTCTTCGTTTGTAACCCTATCTACCCATCTGATCTTCATCAATCTCCTGTAACACCACATTTCAAAAGCTTCAATTCTCCTCTTTTCTGCTGCACCAATAGTCCAAGTTTCACTTCCATATAGCGCCACACTCCAGACAAATGCTTTCAAAAATGACTTCCTAATACCTAAATCTATATTCGATGTCAACAGATCCCTTTTTTGTAGAAAGGCTTTCCTTGCCTGAGCAAACTTACTTTTTATATCCTCTTTTCTTCGTCCATCACTGGTTATTCTGCTTCCTAAGTAAGAGAAGTCTCCTACTTCATTCAGCTTTTCACCTGCCAATTTGATCTCCATAGAGGTTTCTGATTTATTTCGGCTGCATTCCAGTATTTTTTTTACATTTATTAATTTTCATTATGAATTCTTTCCGTAATACGGAGTCCATACCAATCAAAAACTCATTCAAATCCTCAGGCGTGTCGGCCATGATGACGATGTCATCAGCAAATCTCAGAGTTGAAATTATTTCTCCTTGAATCTTCACTCCCACCTTAATTTTTTCTCCAATTTCCTTCATTGCTTGTTCAATGTAAAGATTGAAAAGTATGGGTGATAAGTTGCAGCCTTGCCTTACACCTTTCTGAATACCAGGTTCTCTCTCATGTCCTTCAGCTCGAATGACTGCCGTCTGGTTTCTGTATAGATTGTATATCCCCCTTCTATCCCTGTACTTTATTCCAATCGTTTTCAAAATGTCAAACAATTTAGTCCACTCAACGTTATCAAAAGCCTTTTCTAAGTCTACAAATGCCATAAACGTTCTCTTATCTTTCCTTATTCTGCCTTCCAAAATCAGCCTAAGACTTAGTACAGCTTCCCTTGTTCCTACATTCCTCCTGAAACCAAACTGGTCTTCACCCAACTCCGATTCTATCTGGCTTTCAATCCTCTTGTAAATTATTCTAGACAGGATCTTTGAAGCATGAGTAATCAAGCTGATCGTACGGTAATCTTCACATCTGTCAGCTCCCACTTTCTTTGGTATAGGGATGATAACATTCTTCTCGAAATCAGGGGGTACCTCACCTGTCTCATAAATCCTACACACCAAGTGAAATAACCTGATCAGACCTTCATCTCCTATGCAACGTAGCAACTCAATCGGCATATCATCTATGCCTGGTGCTTTGTTCCTGCTTAAGTCTTCCAATGCTCTGTCAAATTCTGATCTTAATATTAAATCTCCTTTTGCATCCTCATCAATTTCCTCCTCCTTTTCCATTACCCGATTCTCAATCTCCCTTCCCTTATACAAACACTCTATGTAAGCTTTCCATCTCTCGACCTTTTCTTCCCTATCTGTTACAGGCTTTCCATTTGTGTCCTTAATATTACAGCACTTAGTCTTCTTTTCCCCAAAAGTATTCTTAATCCTTCGATAAGCTGTGTCTACTTTTCCTAATTTCAGACAATTTTCTATACCTGCACATTTCTCTTTCAACCATTCTTCTTTCGCTTCCTTGCACTTCTTGTTAACCTCATTTCTCAGACGTCTGTATTCTGCTTTCCCCTTTTCATCTCTTACAGTCTTGTGTTTCCGCCTTTCATCCATCAATTCTAGTATATCCTGAGTGATCCACGGTTTTCTACCTATTCTTTCTTTCCTACCAATGTTTTCTTCTGCAGATTTTGTTTTTTCATTCTTCAAAAGTGCCCATTCGTCTGCAATTGAAGTTTGTTTAGGGTTTTTCATTAGTCCTTCCATTATACTCTTCTTGAATCTTTCGTTTACATCCTTCTCTTTCAGTCTGTCTATTGCCCACCTTTTTGACTTTTGACTTTTCTTCAGTTTCTTCAACTTTAATTTGCATTTCATTGTTCCTTTAATGAAATAATTAACTTTATTGCGGCCAGAAATATACACCACTCAACAGCAAATACAAGCAATTAGAACCTTACTCCAGTTTCCTCAAGTCTCTTCCTTATGGAGCGCTCTGGCCCCTTTCACTTAGTGATGCAGCTAATTCTCCACCAATGAGACCCGTGTCCTCGCTAGGAATACATGCACCTCTTCCTTATGTACACAAACTACAGTTACTTACGATAACATGCTACACGCTGCTTCGCTGTCCACAAGCTGGGAAACAATGTCACTGGATTTCGTAACTCGCACGGCACTTCGCCACAATACCTCTGTCGCTCAGTGAAATCACACTCGCTCAAAACACAGGCAGTCCCCTGTATGCTTCTCACTCCCTCGCTGTGAAGAGAATCAGCTTCACTAGGGGTTTCGCAAGTCACGTCACCACACTTCTGTCGCTACGGATAAACGCTCGCACTAGCTCGAAACACACACACCGCTTGACAGGTCGCTCTTATACAGCAGGCTGGTGACTCAATAAATGCTTCTAGACCCATCCAGGGTTAACGGCTTCTCGAGGTTTCCATCACTGGCTGGGTCACGAATATTCTGGACCATCCCTTTGTCCTAGTAGTCCTGTTGAGTAAGGCGTACGCAATACATTGAGGCAGAGCACAGCCCGGGCAGCTGTGACTCAACCGGCGGGGTGACGAAACAACTCACGGCCGTAACAATACCATGTTATTATGTGATAAATATCTCGTGTAATATTTATTTCAAGTTAGGGTGTTTAAATACTTGGGTTTTTCCTCCTTTTTAGCCTATTTTCAATTTTGAAAAAAATAGGCTTATGAGATCACCTTTTGTCCGTGTGTGTGTGTGTGTGTGTGTGTGAGGTGTGTGTGTGTCCCCTAATAAAATCTAAACGGCTGGAGCGATTTCAATGATACTCGGTAAGTTCATAGCACTATTCCCGGCGACCTCGACCGTGCCCTTCAAATTTTGTTACGTCTCACCAATCCAACATGGCGGCTGTGCGAAATATTTCACTAGCATTCAATATCTCCGAAACTATTACCGATATCGCCCTGAAATTGTGTACGGTGATAAAGGGAACTACTAGAAGTTCACCTATGTGACTTTCAAAAATCTGGTGACTACAAAACCAACATGGCGGTCAAGCGAATTTGAGACTTTTAAATAGACATTGCTCGCGATTTAACTATCTAAACGTAATAAAACTTGGTACAGCAAATATTTATACACATTGTAATGCACTGGAGTCTAATTTAGTTCAATTGTTTACCTAACCTCAAAATGGCGGCTGTACGAAATATTTCACTGACATTCTATATCTCCGAAACTATTACAGATATCATCATGCAATTTTGTACGGTGATAAAGGGTACTGATACAAGTTTACCTATGTATATTTAATAAACCTGTAAAGTACAAAACGAACATGGCGACCAAGCGAATTTGAAATATTTTAATAGACTTTTCTCGTGATTTAACTCTCTGAGCGCAGTGAAATGTGGTACAGTAAATGATTTTGCAGATTGTAATGCACTGCCATCTAATTTAATTCAATTGTTTACATAACCTCAAGATGGCGGTTGTGCGAAATTTTAAAATTGAGTTTTTTTTCTTGTGTCGTAATCATGCGATCGAAGTGAAAGTTTGAATAATGAAGCTAGGCAATAATTGTCCTTGAATGGTACATAACTCTATGGCCTATACATATAACAATCCTAAATGGCGAGCTTCCGAAATATTTAGACGGTTCTCAATATCTATGAATCTTTTGCAGCAACCAAACTGAATTTTTTAATGTTCATAGAGACTATGAACATATGTTCACCTATAGGACTTTCAGTAACCTGGTGAGCACAAATCCAACATGGCGGCGACGCGAAGTATAAATATTTAAATGGACGTTTCTCGCGAATTAACTATCCGAGTGCCGTGAAAAGTTGCACGTTAAATGCTTATACAAATGTTGATCCACTGGCATGTAATTTATTTCAATTGTTTGCATAATCACAAGATGGCTGGTGTGCGTACTTTTAAAATCTCGTTTTTACTTCTTGTGTTCTAATCATGCGATTGAAGTTTGAATGCCACACGTACACAATAATCTTAATGTAATAGTACAAAAATAAAAATCCATCCTGGCGACCATATGAAATATTTAGACGGTTCTCAATATCTATGAATCTGTTACTGCAATTAAACCGAAATTTTGTATGTTGATAGAGACAAATAACGTGAGCAGGATATGTGAAAATAGGCTGTATAGTTCTTCACGGAACTACTTGTTGTACATAAGAGCGTGTTATTGTGTGATAAATATCTCGTGCAATATTTATTTCAAGTTAGGGTGTTTAAATACTTGTTTTTCCGCCTTTTTGTGCATAAAAGCGTGTTATTTTCTGATAAATATCTCGTGTAATATTTATTTCAAGTTAGGGTGTTTAAATACTTGTTTACCCGCCTTTTTTGTACATAAAAGCCCCGTTGCTTATAATCACAAGATTCACGGTCACGTAAAACTACAATTTTCTTTCCTTCCTTCATCCCTTCCTTGCTTCATCCCTTCCTTCCTTCCTTCATCCCTTCCTTCCTTCCTTCATCCCTTCCCTCCATCCCTCCTTCCTTCCTTCATCCCTTCCTTCCTTCACTCCTTCCTTGCTTCATCCCTTCCTTCCTTCACTCCTTCCTTGCTTCATCCCTTCCTTCCTTCCTTCCTTCATCCCTTCCTTCCTTCATCCCTTCTTTCCTTCATCCCTTCCTTCCTTCCCTCCTTCCTTCCTTCCTTCATCCCTTCCTTTCTTCATCCCTTCTTTCCTTCCTTTCCTCCTTCCTTCCTTCCTTCATCCCTTCCTTCCTTTCCTCCTTCCTTCCTTCCCTCCTTCCTTCATCCCTTCCTTCCTTCCCTCCTTCCTTGCTTCATCCCTTCCTTCCTTCCTTCCTTCATCTCTTCCTTCCTTCCCCCCTTCCTTCCTTCATCCCTTCCTTCCCTCCTTCCTTCATCCCTTCCTTCCTTTATCCCTTCCTTCCTTCATCCCCTCCTTCCTCCCTTCCTTTCATGAAAGTGTGTTATTTTGTGTTGACCGACAGAAAAACTTTCTATATCTAAACGAGGCAACACTGAAGAATGGCTTCTAATACTTCAATGTTATAGGTTAGTATATGCATTTGTTTGTAATATTGATATATGAGGATCCATTTAGTTTTTGACCCTTTTCAAGGTACAGTAGAACTTCGATAAGTAAACGGAGTTACGTGACCACGATATTTCAAGGCCTCTAAATGAATCAACAACAACAACAAATTGATAGTTGAGAACAATTTTTGTAAAGGTTCCTTTCATCGTGTACAAGGAACTCGAAAAGAACTCGAAGGAGCAACTATCTAACTATACCATTATTGGAACAGAACTGGGCTTGAGGAGCGCCAGTTTGGGGAAACAGGACTTGACTTTTAGGGGTATTTTCATTCCCTCTCGGGGATATATATAATAAAGAAGGAAGAAGAGAGATGCTCTTGAAATGTTCATCAAGACAGTGAGTCTAAGTGGTGGGTTTCATTCCATCTCATTTCCATAACAACAACAAGTAATTGCGATCCACCTTAGCAGTTCTATCTAGTGAATGGTTTTAAATTTGACGTCGATTTGTGTCTGAAGAGAAAGGGAGGCGAGGCGAGAGCTGTACTAAACAGGGGACAAGTGTACTCCATGGAGGAATGGAGCACCATCTCACTCCCCCCTTGTGGCCATTTCCGGAGAGCCAAGGAAGAGCTTGCTGAGAGCCCTCATCGTCAGCTGATCGCCCGCACACCGCGCCATACCAGATATACGGGACAAGGAACTAAAACAACACTCCAGATGATTTCATTCGAGTCAAGAGCCTTCAGATGTGTTATCCAACACTCCATTCAGCCCAAGAGAGGCCTTCAAATATCCTTCAATTTTTAATGGCATAGTCGACATTGATCTTTGCTAATGTTGTAAAATAATTGATTTTCAGTTGGTCAACACTTCAATGCACCCAAATAAATTGGGCGGGTAATAATACGAAGTACGTCCAGAAAGTAAGTTCCGTTTGGTAATAACATTAAATTGTGTACAGATACATAAAAATTATTTATTGCACAAAATTCTACAACCCTTAAACTACTTTTCCACATAACTGCCGAAATGTTGCAGGCATTTGTCGTAGCGTGGCACGAGTTTTTGTATACCTTCTTCATAGACGTGTGCCACCTGTGTCTTCAACTAGTTGTACTTTCCGCTGCAGCGCAGTTCCGCATATGCGCGGTAGACGCTCTGTATCAAGGAGAAGAAACGTGCGCCATTTGGAGAGCGCTGTCAGCCACGTACGCGTTGTTGTGCATGTTTAGTCGTACAATGTCGGTGTTGATTGAAAATCCCGCCGCTTGTGAAATCAGATCTGTGATTCGTTTTCTGAATGCTAGGAAAGTGAAACCAATTGAAATTTATCGGCAAATTTGCGAAGTGTATGGACAAAATGCGATGAGTGATTCAATGGTGAGAAGATGGGTCCGACAGTTCAATGAAGGACGTAGTGAAGTGCACGATGAAGAACGAAGTGGGCGTCCATCTTTGGTTACAGAAGAACTGGTTCACGCGATTGATGACAAGATCCGGTAAAACCGCAGGTTTACAATTAGTGCTCTCGCTATGGAATTTTCCCAAAACTCACGATCACTAATTCATGAAAGTTTTACCGAAGAACTGAACTTTCGTAAACTTTGCCGACGTTGGGTACCAACGATTCTTACGGAGCAACACAAAACAAACTGGATGGGTAGTGCACTTCAGTTTTTGACCCGTTACAATGAAGGCGGCGAAGAATTTCTGACACAGATAGTCACAGGAGATGAAACTTGGTTTTTTTACGACACCCATGAACGTAAGCGGCAATCAATGGAATGGAGGCACACTTCATCCCCAGCAAAGGTTAAGCCAAAACAAATCTTGACACCTCGGAAAATGATGTGCACAGTGTTCTGGGACTGGAAAGGCCACTCATTGATTTCGTACCGCGTGGTCAAACAATCAACGCAGATGCTTACTGCGAGACACTTAGGAATTTGCGCCGCGCAATACAGAATAAGCGCCGAGGGTTGCTGTCAAAATGTGTTGTTTTTCTTCACGACAACGCACGACCACACACTGCAAATGTGACGATAAACCTCCTACAGGGATTTGGCTGGAACGTGTTTGACGACCCTCCGTACAACCCTGACCTCGCTCCTAGCGACTTTCATCTGTTCACACATCTCAAGTCTTTCCTTGGCGGTCAACACTTCTACAATGACGACGAGCTGAAAGAAGATGTTTCGAACTGGTTGAAGACACAGGCGGCAAACTTCTATGATGAAGGTATCCAAAAACTTGTGCCACGCTATGACAAATGCCTGCAAAAGTTCGGCAGTTATGTGGAAAAGTAGTTTAAGAGGTGTAGAATGTTGTGCAATAAATAATTTTTCTGTGTCTGTACACAATTTAATTTTATTACCAAAAGGAACTTACTTTCAGGACGTGCCTCGTACTTATCTACTCACGAGTCACGCCTAATAACCTGGGAAAATGTTTTTTTCAGGAATAGTGTGTTAGAGGATAGTGGTCTGTATATCTACCACCTATTATAAGGACAATTTATTTTATCAAAGATGCTGATTAATAGTTCCTTTAGCCCTTTTAGAGGACTTTTGCTACGGAAGTGTTAATATTTCTGAAAACCATACATTATTTCAGTTCGTCCTTGAAGTACGGTGCAGAATAAAATTTAAACAAAATGTAAAAATATATTTTTTTAAACGATCTTAAAAATATAAAAAAGTAAAATTAAAATTAGTGAAGTTTAAAATCATAAATACAGTAGGTTATAGAATTTTATGTTCGACCCTAACTATTATGTGTCAGAAAACTGTATCATATTGAGGCTCATTATAACACTATTTTTCATTATGAAACAGTTTCTCCCACCAATCAGAGCTCAAGAAACAGTTGTGTGACCAATTAGATAAGGATACCTTCGCGCATGCACTCAAAATCCAACATGTCTATATAAATTACCGAAATTGCACCGTCCATATGTTCGCGTAAATAAACTGGTGATTATGAGACAAGAAATGGCACTGTACCTTAATATCCCCAAAATCAATTTCTACACAGTGCGTGGTTTTGAAACGACTTCGGTGACAGTTTTACTGAATACTTGAGCACAATCTGAACATATGGCATTGAAGCACACAGAGCGCATGCGTCGGTTGTCCAGAGAGCTTGGAAAACAGAGATATACTACCCACCGCAGCACCCGATCACAACATTCTAGTGACTGAACAGATATTTATGAATATTTATGGTAAAACATATAATAAAGTTATAATTATCGTCGAACATAAACAGTCGTATGCAACTCGCCTATAATGGTAATTAAGACACTCGTATGTAAATTATAAAACTCGCATGCGCTCGTTTTATAAACATACTCATGTCTTAATTATTGCCATTATAGGCTCGTTGCATAATGCACTATTATAACATGTCAAATTTTCTGTGTGTTCCGTTAGTTAATACTCCTTTAATTTTTGCTTTTGCGTTATTAGTACTAGTTATGTTGCTAAGATATGCAGACCTTCAAATGGTTATCTGATACTGAGTTGTTGTTGATTCTGTTAGGGGCTTTGCGACATCATGGTCATGCAGCCCCGTGTAGTTAGATGTGTGTAGAATTTGTCTGATAACCTGTGTCACTGTGATATCTATACTTGTGTGTGCATTTGAAATTGTAGCAGGATTTGGGTCGGAAGCAGTCATGGCCTTCAGTTTTGACTCATGGGGCTGAGTGGGCCCCGCTTCAGATCTGAGATCAGAATTACATTTCTTGGCAGATTCGGGAATCGAACCCGGGCCTCTGTGGTTACAGCCAAGAGTACTACCCACTACTCAATGAAGCGGACTATCTGATACTGAAGTCAGCCCCTTGTCTGATTACTGGAAAAACCTCTGTTATCGCCCGCTGCAAGTATTTCGAAAAGATCACGAGCACAATGCGGAAACGAAGACTGAAATTCTACGGGCATCTAGTAAGAATGGACGACAAACGATTGACTAAAATAATCTTTAAATATATACGGTAATTGGATTGAGGACGACGACGAAATGGGTGGCCGGGTTAAGAATGACACAGAAGAAATTAAAATTACATCTGAATTGAACTTAAGTAGATAATCACAAATTTCACGATGACAACTGAAGAACAGGCCCAAACCCGTAATATCTGAGTAGAAGACAAAATTAAGAAGTGAACGATTGAAGAAGTTTTGGGAAGAGAAAAGAAGACTGGCCAGAAAGCATTACGTTGCACGCGGTCCACAGTTGGCCAAATTCGGAAGCAAGAAGAAGAATGGTCGTAGAAGAGGTAATAACTCGGCGCGCACACTCACAAGTGTCGCGCCCATATTCAAACGGGTACAATTTCGTGCTCTCTAGGGATTGCTCGAATGAATTTGGGGATGTTTTCCTATTCAATATTCCTATTCAATATATCTGCCAAATTTGACCCCAGATCGGTCAATTGGCGTTCGCGATGTCCCGTTCCAAAGGTCATGAAAGTTTCTGAGAGGGAACGACAGTAATGAGAACGCTAAGTAGAAAAATGAATAAAATTTTCTCGCAGGATTGTAGTAGTGATCAGATTTGCTGTTTCCATTCTCTACGGTACAGGAATCACTTCAGTTTTGTTATTCCATGTCTCTTTGTGTGTGAAATGCGAAGCGTCAGTGAGAACCGTATGTTCCCGGAGAGGAGTTTGAAAGCATGCTTGTTTTCAAGTTGCAATGAATAATTCACTCGATTGGCAGTCAGGCTGCCAGCCTTATTACTGATAAAAGGCGAGGCGACCCGGCTATCCATGTAGTGGAAGTGGAGCACTGCTCTGGCTGGCGCCCTTTGGAGGGCTCTCAGGAAGAGTGGCCAGTTCAAGCGCTACGGCACTCATCCCCCCCCCCCCCCCCCCCACATTCGCTCCTTTGCCGCGCGAACCCACTGAAAGAAAAGCACACTTTCTTCCAACAAATGTCATAAACATACAATTTAAGCACTATCTCACCACCGCCTGCTCGACTTAAATTTGAAAGTAAGATTCACTCCACCGTTAAATCGAGACCTGCCTTGTGAGTTGTTAGGTCACTCAGCCGTCAATTTCTTTACAGAGAGATGAGGAACCCCATTTATAATATATTATTTATTTATTTATTTATTTATTTATAATATCTTAATACAGTTGTTATACCAGTCATCTTGTACGGCTTGGAAACTACAAATATAACCGGAATGGAGAATTTGCTCAAGATAGAAAGAAGAATTTTAAGAAGGATTTATGCTCCTAGGAAAACACAGGAAAGTTATAGACTGAGATCCAATGCAGAAATATATAGTAAAATCGACAAACTTGAAGCGATGATCAGAAAACGGCGACTTCAGTTCTACGGACATATGGTCCACATGGATTGCTCAAGGTTAAACAAACACATTTTTGATAAAATCTGGAACTATAAAGGGCAAGGAGGCTATGTAAAACAAATGAAAGAAGAACTTCAAAAATTCAAACTTACTGAAGAAGATTGTCTAAATCGAATAGAGTACAGAAAACAAAATGGCCTCAAAATTCTTGTCGGGGAGAAGAAGAATCATCCAAATCGTCTCAATAGTAAAGGAAAAACCTTGCATTTCTTGAAAAGTCAACGGAAATATATTTATTTGTTTATAAAGTGCTTTTAAACAAATAAACAAGACGATAGCCCCTTGCAGAACTGTGTCGCGTAAAGCCCGCATAGCACTAGCGCCGGGCGGGTAGTCTGTACACATGGGGCGCACACAACCCATTGTGCGAGTGTTCTCGCACGGGTCCGCTAGTATTATATAATACTAGCAGTAGTGTCCGGCTTCGACCGGTGGATTTATTTGTTTTATGGATGATAATGAATACTACTACAGAAATGGCACATTATATAATATTTAAACTACCAGAAAAAAGAACTTTTTGTGGTGGTGGTGGTGGTGGTGGTGGTGGTGGTGGTTGTAGTGAGGGTGATAAGCAGTACAGTATAATGGACGTAACATTTAGGTCATTTTCCCCTATTGATAATAATGATGATAATGACTAGGGAAACGGCTATTTACTAACTACAGCACTGACTACGGCACTGTAATTTACAAACAAATTTTAAAAATGATTAGAAAGAGGAGTAAGTGAAATAAAAGACACTGCCTAGGTCCTATATCTCATTGTCTGTTAGAAATGTAGAGACCAATAGTGTCGTCTTTTGATGCATAGCGCCGTAGGAAAATAATCAGAACACTTTGGAAAAATTCGGCTGTCCCGAGCTCCTGAGGTAGCAATAGTATCATTTATGGCCACATAGCGCTCAACGATAAGCTTCGGAATAAATGAAGGTAAATTTGAAAGCACCAACGCTTATTGCAGCTGCTAACCTCAATGTATTGCACCAACACCATTGCACTTATACAGATGCATAATATGTTCATGATGATAACTGTTTTAAGGAGCAAAATAAATCTTTTTGCACTAATTACTCCTCGTGACTGCAATTTATAAGCAGCGCAAGATTTAACTATTTTTGCAATTCTGTACCAGAACACTGGTAGGGGTGACGAGATGCAGCCCGAATTGCCAGTCAACAATAGACTTATTAAAATACTCTTACAATTACACTACTAAGGACATGGATGATTCTAGGGCCTTAATACATGGTTTTCAAGTTCAGTTTGTTTGTTATTCTAAATGTAGGGAATGGAGAGCGTTGTCCAAAATATCAAGTGGACAGTGTTACCAGCAGGGTTTCAAAGTGTATGTATAATTTGGTGCAAATAGGAGGAACGGTGTAGATTTGTGATAAAGGGCCTAAATGCAGGGAATGGAGTGGTCTGTCCGAAATTTAAAGTGGACAGTGTCACACGCAGGGTTCCAAAGGGTAAGTATGGGAAACGGTGTAGGCTAGATTTGTGCCAAAGGGCCTAAATGCAGGGAATGGAGTGGTGTATCCAAAATTTCATGCTAGCAGTGTTACTCGCAGCGTTCCAAAGGGTAAGTATACAAATTTTGGTTCAGATTGGTGAAACGGTGTAGATTTGTGCCAAAGGGCCTAAATGCAGGGAATGAAGTGGTGTATCCAAAATTTCATGCTGGCAGTGTTACTCTCAGGGTTCCAAAGGGTAAGTATACACATTTTGGTCCAGATTGGTGAAACGGTGTAGATTTTTCCCAAAGGGCCTAAATGCAGGCCATGGAGTGGTCTGTCCGAAATTTAACATAGCCTAAACTATTCCTCTTGAATATGGCTATCATATACAAAAATAATTTTTCGAATTCGACTGGTAGTTCCAGAGATTAGCGCGTTTAAACACAAAAACACACAAACACACAAACTCTTCAGCTTTATTATATTAGTATAGATACACAAAGGCTATATATGATACTCTATGGTGTATGTTTCACGAAACTCAAGATCTTAAACCAGAGGGAATTAGAGGATCCGGTTTGTGCCAACATTTTCCAAATAGTCTCATGACTACAGGAAATATCTTGCGGAAATATTTATTTGTTTAAAAAGGGCGTTTAAACAAAAGAAAACAAAACTATAGTCCCTGCCAGAACTGTGTCGTGCCCAGCTCGCATAACAGTAAAGCCGAGCGGGAGGTAATGCACATACGAGATTTCTCGCACAGGTCTCCTAGTATATTATTTTATTTTTGTGTCTAAATAAAGGGCAGCCAGGTGAGACAGGATGACGAAATTTTGGGTGCAGAAGAGGAAGCTGAAAAGCTATCTCTAAATACCGTTATTAGACTTAATTGTATATGGATTGATGAAAGTGCTCCAATGAGGGCGTGGACTATGTAAAAACAAGCAGTTCCGTGAAGAACTATACAGCCTATTTACATATATCCTACTCATAATAATTGCCTATATCAACATATAAAAATTCAGTTTTATTGCTGTAATAGATTCGGAGATATTGAGAACCGTCTAAATATTTCAGATGGTTGCCATGTTGGATTTTTATATATGTATGCCTTAGACTTATGTACTAATACATGAAGATTAATGTGTAGGTATTGTAATCAAACTTCTATCGCAAGATTAGGACACAAGAAACAAAAACGAGATTTTAAAATTTCGCACAGGTGTCATCTTGTGGTTATGAAAACAATTGAAATAAATAAGATACCAGTGGATTAAAATTTGTATAAGCATTTACCGTCCAACGTTTCACTGCACTCGGATGGTTAAATTGGGAGAAACGTCCATTTAAACATTTATATTTCGGGTCGCCGCCTTGTTGGAATTGTTCCCACCAGGTTATTGAAAGTCCTATAGGTGAATTTATGAAAATTCAGATTGATTGCTGTAATAGATTCGTAGATATTGAGAACTGTCTAAATATTTCGGATGGTCGCCATGTTGGAGATTTATATGTATAGGCCATAGCCTAGAACTATGCACCATTAAATTAAGATTATTGCGTAGGTTCATTATTCAAACTTTCACTTCGATCGCATGATTACGACACACGAAATAAAAACTTAATTTTAAAATTTCGCACAGCTGCCATTTTGAGATTATGTAAACATTATTGAACTAAATTAGATGCCAATGCATTACAATGTGTATAAACATGTACTGTACCATATTTCATTGCGCTCAGATGGTTAAATCGCGAGAAAAGTCTATTAGAATGTTTCAACTTCGCTTGGCCGCCATGTTCGTTTTGTACTTTGCAGGTAGGCTATTTGAAAGTTACATAGATGAACTTGTAGTAGTGCCCT
>CAMPQE020000304.1:0-28600 GCA_946902985.2 Meconema thalassinum | reverse complement strand
TGGGACGAACATCTCCCCCTGCTCTTGATGGCATACCGATCTTCGGTCCACGAGACAACGAGACAGACACCGGCTTCTGTACTTTTCGGTAGGGAACTGCGATTACCCTGTGATTTGGCATTCGGCTGTAAGCCCGACGAAGAACTTGGGGCAGGAGACGATTACATCATCTGCCTGAAGGAGAAGATGAACCAAATTAACAACCTCGTCCGAAGGAACCTCGGAAATGCTAGCGACCGGATGAAGCACGGCTATGGTGCACGGGCACGAGGAGGTGGCTTTAACGTGAAGGATCTGGTATGGCTGTTCAACCCACAACGAAGACGCGGTCTCTCACCCAAGCTGCGTCGATCCTGGGATGGACCGTAAGAGGTTATAAAGAGGATCAACGACGTCATCCACCGGATACGAAGACTTCCACACGGGAAGCCTAAGGTGGTCCATTTCAGCCGACTAGCACCTTATGAGGGAGCTAATCCGGCGGTTGACAACGGTTCCGTAATGACCTTGGACTGTTTGGGACGGAACAGGCTTAAGGAGGGGGCAGTGATACGTGTCTATACAGGCATTAAGCAGCGCTTTAAGCGGTGGGGTGAGGAAACTGTTGATTAAATCACAAAAGACGAGATTGTCAAGGCAGGGGAAGATGAAGGGAAGAGAAGGGTCGAGTCGGCTGTGGTGGTGTGTGATTATAGAGACTCTGTGAAGACATAAAATGTAGCGTAATATCAGATTTAGGAAGATATAAAATTAATTTATAATTTTACCCACGGAACGTAACAATATTGTAACTTGTTTCTGAAATAAATAGACATATTTTTGAAAATTTTCAGAATACTTAGTTATTAGTCAAGTGATTGATTATTTGGAATTTAGTAGATTGCCATATTTCAATACTCACTTTGAATCAATATATTCGGTTCATAATTTTTTTCTTAGATATATTTCATTTGAACTGAAATAAATGTTATGACTTAAATTTGAGATAGAAAAAGCCCTACTGCATGTTAAATTCGTGCAATAAAAAATTCCTCACACAGATTCTCTAATATAACTATGATTGACATACCATACAAGTTTTGTTGTATTTCGCACAATTTTGCAAGTGAATAATGGCAGGCAATACGTTAATGTGAAATATTAGGGAAAATGAAAACAATGTTCAGATGAAGATGTCCCCCTGGTCCATTGATAACAATATGTGATGTATGCTTTTTCTCTTAGCAGTTTCTGCACGAATATTTGCGCTTCTGTTCTTCTTCTCCTTCAATTTTTAAAGAAAATAAAAATGTAAAAATCGATATATTGTCTTCAAGGAAATAACATTCTAGGGAAACCTATGTGAACCTGATGTAAACTTATGATAGCACAAATATAGAAATGATTTTCTATTGTTGAACACGATCCTCCATGAAGAAACCATGGATCCCAAATTCAAATTTTAGCCAGGAGGGTAGTAGGTTACTCAAGAGTTAATAAGAAAAACAAACAATATAGCTGAAGAACTATAAAGGAATATTTCGGAAAGTGATGAGGCCTCTAGACCCTTGCTACGACCGTGCAAGGAATATGAATATTTGAACGAATGGAAACAAGAACAAGGACACTTAGCCCTTTTATTTAAGAATTTTAAAAATCCGCAAAATTGATGACCATCCCGATTCTCGTTTTTACTGTTCAATGTTATTTTCGATAGTCATAATATGGTCTGCCAGCACCATATTTTTTCGGAGAAAAGCAACTCACTAACGAGTTATCATATTCATTATAAAAACATTAGTACCTGCTACTCTAAGGCCTGTTGAGTTCATGCTCGCAAAAATAGTCGAACTCATTGGTTGCAGTGGTTTTTTTTTTCAATGATGGAAGCTATAATGAATGTTTGGGACTATCACAGCTCCACGCTTACGTTTGGACAGGAAGAGTATTTAAGGACTACATTAGATAAACTACGAGCCAGCATCCCACACCACGGCTCTCAGTACATCTCTGTTGTTGCGCCAGTCAAGCTGCCAGATAGCAAATATGCTCCCTAGGCTGGAACATTTATCTTCGCTTAATGCCGTTTACAGTGGATGTAATGTGGCCACATATCTACCAGTTCCGACGAGTAAAATTGTATTTGGTTTTTAAAAATACTGTTTCTATCTGACGAAAGCAGGCTACCCTGCATATTCAGTGTAGCGAGAGCTCAGAGTATCGACCCCCATCGTTAAGGCAGATTGCAGTACATTCTGATAGTCTTACACGTTATAACATGTGAGGTATAGCAGCCATAGTGATCAGTTGCAGAAGATGACCTGGATCTTCAGGATCCATTGCAAACACTACCTGTTTTATAACCTCACAGGAGTAAGTCAAGCCGGGTAAATTCATGTGGTCTGGCAAGCCAGTAAGCGGGTCCTCCCTTTCCTACCCTTTGTTTGGATTTATGTAGGATGAAGATAGTTCCGCTCGACTATTAATCCGTGAAGTGGAGCCCCACCCGAGTGCCAACACATTCATAATCGCTCAAACGGTGCCACTTTCTCCGGCAACTGTGGGAGTTTCTTTTGCATAACATGAAGGTAGCGTTGCTCCGTAAGACAGCAGTTAAAGAAATATGATCCAATAAGTCACCGAAGATCCCACACCAGATATTAACTTCCCGCTAAACTTGTAATACACCCTGACTATCCCAATGACGATTCTCCGCGCTGTAATAGTGCATGTTGTGGCAATCCTTGGTGCCATTGATGGTAAATAATGGTTTTTCAGATAACAGAATACTTGGCAGAAAAAAGGCAGCATTATTGGTCATACTGTGTGATGCCCACTGACATAATGGTAGTCTGGAAACGAAATTATTTCTATGGAGATGCTAGTTAAAATGCAGATCATATTGCTGTAATCTATTAATATGCAGTATTCACATGACAGATGTCCGGCTGATTTTGATCTGTTGTGCAGGAGACAGTGTACTTATTTATGGGTTATTGTGGACAGCTTCCAAAACATCATCTTCATCTTGACCAGAGGTTATAAGGGCATCACTAACAGGAGGTCCAGTTCCAAGAGGCCTAGCTTATCTGAGTGTTGGTGCGAGGTTGAGGAACAAATTGGTAGTTGGTAGTCTTCTGTCAGGAAAGCCCTCGTGATACAGGCGTTACGACTGGAATGCGTTCCGTCTTGTTTGTAAATAAATGGGCAACATAGAAACGTATTTGTCACTGGAATATATCGTGAGTGAATGAATATGTGCTGTGATGTGACCTGGTAGATGTGAATTAGAGAAAAGCAAGTTAGCTCTACATCAGATCAATATCGTAAGCTGCCGTATGGCACACAAGGTCAGGTCTCTCCGCTGAGTGAGAATATCAAGCCTCGATAATCCCGGAACTTAATAAAATCATGATAATACACGAATGCTTTTTTCCGCGGCATTATCGACAGTATCGATATACAGGAAGAATTAGTGCCACTTTGGCCGGTGCACTTGTCAAGTCAAAACCCTGTGTAACTCGGCGTTGTAATCTATTCTTCATTCATACGATGCGCAAATATAAAACCGTTAAATTAACCATACAATGAGGAATACCGTATCGTATTGAGTTCACCCGTTTGATAATACGACTTTTCTCACCAAAGAGGCAGTAAGAGTGAAACTTAAGTTATTAGAAAAGAGAAGTTTCTGTTTGAATAAACGCCTGGGGGATGAATTTTAAATGAAGGATTGCCTTTATTTAAATAATATAAACATTCTTGTAGAATTGATTTTCAAATCTTAATTATCCAATAGAGGCCAACCTAATTCAATCTGAATGTGGCTTTCCGTGGTATTCCCATTCTACTCGAGTTAAAATGCCGGTATGATCCAAATGAAGGACCACTGACACCTCTTTCACACTACTACCGTTGGATACAAGTAACAATCTACTATTTGAACCGTAATAACATAGGTAATTAGGTAAAATTTTAACACACACACAAATTTACAGGAAAGTGATGTTCGAGACGTCCATGACCCTAAAGTTAAAAAAATAAAAATGAAATATTGACGCCGCGGAGAACAGTCAAATAATGTTTCATGTGCACTGGCCCATGGCTCATGAACTATTAGCCCTACTGACTCGCAAATTGATTAAACGAAAACTCTATACCTTCTTCTCCAGCTTGTGACTGATAGGTCTTTGAAGTAACTACATTCCGAAAATTGAAATTGGTGAAAGTACACCTGTGAAAAGAGTCACTGAATAATTTTCAGCCAATTCTCACGATTTAAAACTCTGATTTTGAGTTTGAAATCAATACCAATTTGTCGACGGGGGTATATTAATCATACCATTGCAATCATCTCAATGATTAATCCTTAAATGCTAACGATATGACAGTTTTAGTGTGAAGCGTGCGACGGCAGTTGAACTGAGAACAGCTGTAAAGTGGTAGAATATCACAATGGCCAATACTCCTCAGTTACTTTAGATATTTCCTCATTGTCGTAGTTCCATAAGTGGCTAGGGGATCTGATATAGCTGACGGTAGTTCAATGTAACCACTACTCATTTCAGAGCCATCACGACAAGAAGAAACAAGTAGTTCCATGAAGAACTATACAGCCTATTTTCATATACCCTACTTATGTTAACTGCCACTATTAACATACAAAATTTCAGTTTGATTGCTGTAATAGATTCGTAGATATTGAGAACCGACTAAATATTTCGGATGGTCGCCATGTTGGATTTTATATACGTAAGTCCTAGAGTTATGTGTTATTACATGAAGATTATTGTGTACGTGTAGCATTCAAACTTCAATCGCATGATTAGGACACAAGAAGAAACAATGAGATTTTAAAATTTCGCACAGCTGCCATCTTGTGGTTATGGAAACAATTGAAATATATTAGATGCCAGTGGATTAACATTCGTATAAGGATTTACTGTACCAAGTTTTACTGCACTCGGATGATTAAATTGCGGGAAACGTCAATGTGAATATTTATAATTCGCGTCGACGCCATGTTGGATTTGTGATCACCAGGTTATATAAAGTCCTATAGGTGAACTTAAGTTCATAGCCCGTATGAACATAAAAAAATCAGTTTTATTGCTATAATAGATTCGTAGATATTCAGAGCCGTATACATATTTCGGATGGTCGCCATGTTGGATTGATAAATGTATAGGCCATAGAGTCATGTACCATTAAAGGAAAATTATTGCGTAGGTTCATTATTCAAACTTTCATTTCGATCGCATGATTACGACACAAGAAATAAAAACTTCATTTTAAAATTCGCACAGCCGCCATCTTGAGGTTATGTAAACAATTGAACTAAATTAGATACCAATGCATTACAATGTGTATAAACATTTCCTGTACCAGATTTCATTGGGTTTGGAACATTATATCGCGAGGAAGGTCCATTTAAAATTTTCAAATTCGCTTGGCCGCCATGTTCGTTTTGTAGTTAACCGGTTTTCAAAAGTCTTATAGATGAACTTCCAGTATTGCTCTTTATCTCCATACAAAATTTCAGGGTGATATCGCTAATAGTTTCAGAGATATAGAATGCCGGTGAAATATTTCGCACTTCCGCCATCTTGTGGTTATGTAAACAATTGAACGAAGTTAGATGTCGGTGAATTACAATGTGTATAGACATATATACTGTACAAGTTTTATTGCGTTTGGTTGGTTAAATCACGAGAAACGTGTATTTAAAAGTCACAAATTCGCGTGGCCGCCATGTTGGTTTTGTAGTTACCAGTTTTTCAAAAGTCACGTAGGTGAACTTCTAGTAGTTCCCTTTATGACCGTAGAAAATTCCACGGTGATATCGGGAATAGTTTTGGAGATATTGAATGCTGGCGAAATATTTCGCACAGCCGCCATGTTGGGATTGGTTAGACGTAACAACATTTGAAGGGTACGGTTGGGGTCTTCCGGAATAGTGCTATGAACTTCCACTGAAATCGCTCCAGCCGTTTAGAAGTTATTAGGGGGACACACACTCACCTCTCTCTCTCACACCCACACATACAAAAGGTGATCTCATAAGCCTATTTTTTCAAACTTGAAAATAGGCTAAAAACTCACCCTTGAACGTAATATGTTTCTTAATTTCCAACAACTAAAGAATAAAATTCGAATAGGTAAGAACGTTTTAGATAAAGAAAGTCAAGTATCCGACGCAAAAGTTCTCACTTTCTATCTTTGTGATGTATTCTGCATTATGCCTTGTCTGTAAGGGATGGACTCCAGTTTGCAAGAATTGAAGTTCGATACTTCTTAGGGAAGGTGATTTGAATATGTTAGCGTTATAGTTTATCGTTTGAGTCGACCACATTACCAATGTCTTACTACAGATTAGACACGATAGATCACTGTAGATTATCGGGGAGGGGGGCTAGAAATAGGGCTAGCACATGCATTTTCAGGTTGGATTCCATGACGGTTACTCAGTGTTCAAATGTGGTTTACACAAAAATAATCTTTATATGTACTCATCAAGCACACTTGTCTTCTCTTTGAAATAATTCAAGAACAAAACAAGACCGATGAAAATTGTATGAAAAATGTGTACTTCTATGCGCGCACTGGCGATCAGAATCTCCTTAGATATATTGTGTCAATATCCATATCAGAGTTTAAAATCATAGTTTAGGTGTTCATTTAACGTTTCGCCATTACAAGTCACCTACTAATTCGAAATACTTTTTTCTTCATAAATCAGCAAAATGCACTCCTGAGAGGAAAACATCATAGCTGAATAAATGTGATACTGTGATTTTTTAAGAATTGCTTGATATTAAAAAAGGGGCACGGGCTGTTCAAAATTATATGCCTACCACTTGATTCGAATCACTATTTCACCCTGAACCCGAATTCAACATGATGGCGCGGCTACGGCAGTGCGATATATCCACGGCGCTGACATTTTTAACGCAAAACAGTTGCGAGGGAGATAGGGTCACTGCCTGACCTTCAATAGATACCTTAAGAGGCGAGCGTGTGTCTTTTTGTAGGAGAGGTCAGGTTAGTGACTCCATGTTGATGCCAGAGCCAATGTATGAACAGATATATTGTCAAGATTAAGGAAACGACCTCTCCTATATTCACAGAAATCTATATAATTGTGTCAGGGATCTTCCATGTGCCATCATAAAGACGTCAATTTATATGATCATAATTTACGAAGATAGTATTCACTGTTGTGGAACTGCGGTTCATTTATTAAAGGCACGTGTTAATTCTGTAATTTCTTCTCTCACAGAGGAAGAGTCTGATAGACTTTTTGCCTCAATCTCACGAATGCTAGCACGCTAGGAGTCGCCTTATATGAAGGAGTATTTCACTACGTGAACATACGTGTTTGGAAACAGACACGCGATTGGAGTTTGACCAGAATTCCACCAGACAGGCACGCACTTTAACGAGCGAGCTGAATGAACTTTTAGTGAGACATATTGTAGTCTTGTGGGAGTTTATGTCCACAATGATCTAGTTGCATAGACATTCGAGCCCAATATGAACTTAAGGGTTTTTACGTATATGTTGTAGACACGAGAGATATGAGTTGTAGTAGAGACATTTCGGCTATTATAAACTAAACGACCAGGGGAATCTGATCGTGAGGAGAGTTGCCATCATCCGCGTTTCCTGAATTCTAGACGAATATGTTGAGAGATGGATTCCGTGGAGATTTACCTACGGAATTCTGCTGGTAGCACTGCCTTTATACGATTTGCTCAAAATATAACTGAAATCCTAATTCAGAAGTTGATTCTGAGATATTGACAGCCGACGGCTTAAATGCTCAGGTAGAGTTAAAAGCTAGTTGATAGCAATGCTCTATATGAGAATGTGCGCATATACTGTACATACACAATTTGACAGAAATACAGTGAAAGTTACTATCATTTAAAAAGGAAACATACAAGCGTGCGTAGAATTATTTAGGTAACACTGATATATATATAGTGTGAGTGTTGCTCAATATCTATCTTCAAGTAGAGTTTCAAACTGTACCTATATGTGAACAGATTCTACGAAATTGACTCAAGGGTTCAAATATTCTTAGAATGTAACTAGGCAGTTGGTAGTCCCATAGACTCTGTAAATAGGCACACTTACGGCTGCTAAGGTATACAATTCATGTGAAAAAATATGTGTTGGTACGAAAATTAGTACGAGCAGAATTATGTTGGCAACAATGCTAAGCACGGGTTGTTAAAAATTAATCTGAAATACCATGATGTATGAATGTGCCAATTTCGGAATAGATCCCATGAATATCCTCCGAGATTTCCAAATTAAAGTCCAAATTTCAACTGCAATTGTTTAGCGTTTGGTAGCACTGACATTATTTTCAAATATGGCCCTGAGATTTTTCTGGTACAGATTTTCACTCATACCAAATTTGGTTTTGATACCTGCAGCCTTTTAGGAGTTGATAGGGCTGTACACTCAAAAACAGGAGAGGACAGGTACACATTTGATCTCATAATTCTACTTTTTCATCATTTTTCCAAAAGCGACAGTGCTGAAACAGTCTATTCAGGTCACTGGCATGAAGGCAAGTAAAGAGCAAATGTCATCAGGAAAGAAGTGATGTAGGATTTTTGAAATTAATCCTGTGGAACAGCACGGGTCTTCTAGTTCTATTATGATAAAAAATTATCATGAAGATTATTCCAATGTCTTTAGGTAGATTTCATTAGAAAGCTAACTATTGAAATGGGTACCATGTTTCGACTTTTGGAAAATTTCGACATATCTTGGCGTTTCACATCCTCCAGACCCCAAAACCACCGTCAATTCAAAAGTTTATATATAAATTATGTATGTATATATATATATCCTTTCTTGTGGACACGATTTTGCACCAATCGCTTTGAATTTTTTACATAACATGTATCCCTTTAAAATCTCGGTGGAGTTCGTTAATGGGCAGAATCGGTCGCAAGGAGTGAAAATGGGGGGCTTTTTTTTCGAAAAAGTGAAATAATGCTATAACTCTCTTAATATCTGAAATATTGAATCCATTTAAAGTTCATACTATATGTCAGATAAGGGCCAAAAATTTATGTTCGAAAAGTTTTTTCATAGCACCAACCATTGACCAAAGGGATGCGAAAAAGTGGGTTTTTTAGAAAATATTAATCATATCTCTCTTAATAGGCCCGTGGCTCATGATCTCTAGATTAACGGTCACGTTAAATTACAAGCTTAGCTTCTCTTAATAGGCACAATATCAAAATAGTACAAAATGGACAATATTCCCCAAATAATTACCTAAAACTTTTGACTGAAAGAATTTTTGATATGACCCACCATTAAGCCAAGAGATGAGCAAAATGATTTCGGAATTAGAAGAAAATGCCAAGAGCCATCAGAGGTTGCCATGACAACGCTACTAAATTGATAAGGGATGAACCATCAGAGGTTGCCATGACAATGCTATTGCACGAGATCACATTCAGTTTTCCATCTGACTATGTAGGAAGCGGCTTCGGTAACGTAACTGATAGCGTGCTGGACTTCTATGCCCAAGGTCGCGGGTTCAAAGCCGGCCGAAGTCGTTGGATCTTCTAAGAGCGCTAAAAATCCCTCAGTATGCTTTACTTCGGAGGGGAAGTTCCAATGTTCGTTGAGTTGCTGGTAGCAGTGGCATCTAATAGCAAGTTCACAGCTAGATGTCGTTGACGGTAGTATTTGGTAGCAAAATTAGGAACTACTACTTGAAATTGACCGTCTGCAGTCCTTACCTGAATTACAGCCTTCACAATTATTAACACCGTTTACCAGACAGATTCTACACACTCCCAAAGTACATGGGGCTACATGACCGCGTTGTCGCAGCCCCTAAACTGAGGAACGAACCAACTTCTCTGCGGGAGATAAAATGTTGCGTGAAGAAGTAACAGACTGTTAGATAGTTACACATCAGTGTCGAAACCTTGCATAAGGACAGTGTGACGAAAAGTATAACAAGTAGTTCCGTGAAGAACTAAATAGCTTATTTTCATATATCCTACTAATATTAATTGCCTCTATCAACATACAAATTGTCAGTTTGATTGCTGTAATAGATTCGTAGATATTGAGAACCGACTCAATATTTTGGTTGGTCACTATGTTGGATTTTTATATTATATTGTAGACCATAGATTTATGATCTTGGCTTACAGGATTGAGCCGCGTTGTATATCGGTTATTATTTCCCGACGTTTCGGCTGACATTGCAGCAGCCTTAATCATGGGTAGGTACGAGTTGGCGTCCGTACTAAAACTAAAGGTTATTGCCCGTCAGATGTGCTTGCTTGCCCTGCATTGTCGTCACGCTGCTCGCTGATTGGTCCGCGCCCCTGGCAGTCGCGTGCTAGGAGAACTTTCCAAATGTTGCTAAGTTTGAAACCATCTTCTCGATTGAAATTATTGGGATGCTTCACGACCTCTCAAACCGTTAGTTTGAGTACTGACACCAACTCGTGCCAACTCATGATTAAGGCTGCTGCAATGTCAGCCGAAACGTCGGGAAATAATAACCGATATACGACGCGGCTCAATCCTGTAAGCCAAGATGATAAACTAGACACCGGCCGCGAAAGTCTACGATCTAAACATAGGTGTAAGTACTATTACATGAAGATTATTGTTTAGGTGTTTTATTCAAACTTCAATCGCAAGATTAGGACACAAGAAATAAAAGCGGGATTTTAAAATTTCGCTCAGCCGCCATCTTGTGGTTATGAAAATAATTTAAATTAATTAGATTCCAGTCGATTAAAATATGTATAAGCATATACCGTATCACGTTTTACTGCGCTCGGATGGTTAAAACGCAAGAAACGTCCACTTGAACATTAGATTTCGCGTCGCCGCCATGTTCGATGTGTGCTCGCCAGGTTATTGAACGTCCCATAGGTGAACATATGCTTATAGCCTCTATACACTTACAATATAATAGTTTGATTGCTCTAGTGGATTAATAGATATTGAGAACCGTCTAAATGTTTCGGATGGTCGTCATGTTGGATTTTAAAATATGTAGGCATAGAGTTATGTAATATTATATGATGTTTATTGTGTACGTTTATTATGCAAATGTTGATTTAGACTGCATGATTAGAACACAGGTAATAAAACTTAATTTTCGAAATTCGCACAGCCGCCATCTTTAGGTTACGTAAACGATTGAACTAAAGTAGATACCAGTTCATTACAATGTGCATAAACATTTGCTGTACGAAGTGTCATTGCGTTTGGATGATTACATCGCAAGAAAAGTCCATTTAAAACTTTCAAATTCGCTTGGCCGCCATGTTAGTTTTGTAGTCAACAGGTTTTTGAAAGTCTCATAGATGAGCTTCCAGTTGTGCCCTTTATCTCCGTACAAAATGTCATGGTGATACCGGTAAGAGTATCAGAGATATAGAATGCCGGTGAAATATTTAGCACTGCCGCCATCTTGAAATTATGTAAAAAATTGAACGAAGTTAGATGTCGGTGCATTACAATGTGTATAAACATATACTGTAACATGTTTCATTGCGTTTGGTTGGTTAAATCGCGAGAAACGTCTATGTAATTGTCGCAACTTCGCTTGGCCGCCATGTTGGTTTTTAGTTACCAGGATTTCAAAACTCACATAGGTGAACTTCTAATAGTTCCCTTTATCACCGTACAAAATTCCAGGGTGATATAGGTATTAATTTCGGAGATATTGAATGCTGGTGAAATATTTCGCTCAGCCGCCATGTTGGATTGGTAAGACGTAACAAAATTTGAAGGGCACAGTCGGGGTCGCCCTGGATAGTGCTATGAACTTACCGAGTTCCACTGAAATCGCTCCAGCCGTTAAGAAGTTATTAGGCGGGGGAGACACACAGAAATCCATCACACACCATCACACATGCACACACAGACAGACACACGGACGAAAGGTTATCTCATAAGCATATGCTTCCATAAATAAAAACAGGTTATTGAAAGTCCTATAGATGAACTTCCAGTAGTGCCATTTATCTCCATACAAAATTTCATGGTGATATCGGTAATAGTTTCAGAGATATAGAATGCCGGTGAAATATTTCGCACTGCCGCCATCCTGAGGTTATGTAAACAATTGAACGAAGTTAGATGTCGGTTCATTACAATGTGTATAAACATATACTGTACCAATTTTCATTGCGTTTGGTTGGTTAAATCGCGAGAAACGTCTATTTAAATGTCGCAACTTCGCTTGGCCGCCATGTTCGTTTTGTAGTTACCAGGTTTTCAAAGTCACATAGGTGAACTTCTAGTAGTTCCCTTTATCACCGTACAAAATTCCAGTGTGATATAGGTAACAGTTTCGGAGATTTTGAATGCTGGTGAAATATTTCACACAGCCGCCATGTTGGATAGGTGAGACGTAACAAAATTTGATGGGCCCGGTCGGGGTCGCCCGGGATAGTGCTATGAACTTACCGAGTTCCATTTAAATCGCTCCAGCCGTTTAGAAGTTATTAGGGGTGACACACAAAATCCATCACACACCATCACACACGCACACACAGACAGACACACGGACAAACGGTTATCTCATAAGCCTATTTTTTCATAAATGAAAATAGGCTAACAATGGACCACAAATGACAAGTAAGTTACGGTCCCCATAACAAAATAAAATGTTAAAAATAAGCATAAAATGACGAGAAACCAAGTTAATTAAGCTCCATTGTAAAATACTTTCATGCAATAAATGAGGTCTGATTCTTCTACAAAAACTTGCATATTCTGCCTATTTTCGCCAATCCCCTAGTTTGCCCGGTTAAATCTACCTCCTCCTTCCAGCGTGCCGAGAGGAACATTTTAAACTTCTATTCGACTTTTTGCTTATGGATTTTTTTAAATGCGAATTTTGAATTTTCTTGGAATCTAGGGAATTCTTCATCCATCAATATATAAAGTGGATAGTCTTAACAGCTAAATCCAATTAATGCAACTAAGAGGGTTATATGATCCATTTAAAATGCACTAAAATTACGAGGCTTATTTTAGACTAAACTAAGATTCAGAAACTGCTGAAGCCTGGTCATATGATAGACAATAAGCAGTCAAGTATGATCCCTGGGAACTTCTAGTAAAAATGGTTTACTCTGGAATTGATTTCCACAACGATACAGTATAAGTGTATTCAAGTTGTGGGTTAATGCGGTACTATTAAGAAAATTATGCTGCTGTGATACGATTACAGGATCTTTGGTATATGTATTGAACTACACAATTTATTTTACTTTCTCCCAATTGATATTCATATGAATGTTTGTGCATTATATTGATTTAGGAGAGTTCATCTTAACCGTTTGATAATCATTTGAACATTTTTGGATAATTTTTTCTATGTTTGAACATTCACATTTAACATCTTTCGAGTCAGCTGGTTAGCGGCATCGGTGGCGTAGTTAATAGCATGCTGAACTTCCATGACCAAGATCGCGGGGTTAAACCCGACTGAAGTCGTCGGATTTTTTAAGAGCGTTAAAATCCTTCAGTATGCCTTCCTTCAGAGGGGAAGTAAAGCCGGCGGGCCCATGTCATAGATTTATGGCATGTAAAAGAATCTTTCAGTAACTACAATTATTGTGTGAAGCTAAAATGTGTAGGTTAGATTTCATAACGCTATATAAGTTCCTACGCTCGCCATCAGGTGCTGGCTGTAATGGCATCTAGTAACCAAGTTTGCAACTAGCTGTCGTTGTCGGTAGTATTTGTTAGCAAAAGTAGTAACTACTTGAAAATTGATCGTCTGCAGTCCCGACCTGAATCACAGATAACACACACTACTACAGCCATCACAATTAACACCGGTTATCAGACAAATTCTACACACACCCAAAGTACACGGGGCTACATGGCCGCGTTGTCGCAGCACCTAAACTAAGGAACTAACCAGAGACAGCTGGATGATAACTAAATAAGGTGATGTGGGATATTGGATTGTTGACTCACTGTTAATTCATACGCATGTTTTCAATATTAATGAATTGGTTAAACTACTGGATTAGATGTTTATATTTCAAATTATTTTGATTTAAGAGGAGACATTGAAGATAAATTCTGATAGGAATGTATAAATATTTGTACATCTTTCAATGATACTCATCGAAACCATATTGATGACTGTTATTTGACGACCAGCTGACAATGCTTCGGTATATTATTTTGTTTGTCGTCCTTTCAAAGTGAAATAATTTATGGTTAACTAGATTTGTGCTGTGGAGCAAAATTGTATAGATGCAATATAAAATATTTTTATTTCATTGGCTGAAAAGGGAAAGTGACTTTTTTTAGATAATTTCTCATTTAGTAGATCAACAAACAATTGAAAATAATTTTAATTTCCTTGTCATGCGTCAATATAGGCTAGTGAATGGTAAGGTAGAACTTTGGATCGGAGAATCCCAACATAATTTGAACCATTTTACTATAGGAGTATTTCTTTTTTATTCGTTGGGCATCATTTGTTTCGGTAGTATAATAAACATGCAACTTTTTAAAACTGAGAAACCATTATTGTAGTTTGTATTTGTAGGGTTTCATGTGGATAAAACAGTGCTCTTCGAATATCTGCCTTCTCCTTATCCCTTAAACCCCCGAGATACTGTGCCTTATGCCTGCCCGAGCAGATGATTCCTGATTTAGACTTGGTTTTCCGGACAAATATTTATGTTTTATTTTTACTTACGGTGTTCATTTCTTGGATGTCATTTTTTGTTATAGCCGGGCACTACGCCATTGGAGAAGTGGGCACAACCCATTCTCATACACCACGTCTGACTGGGCTTTAACACTCAGCACCAAAGACAACATACGTACTGCGCGCTAAACATGTACTAGTTAATTATGGCCGTTCCATCTCGAACGTTAATACCGGTGTCAAAGTCTTCAATCGTGGTTTATAGTCTTCTTTTAACTTACTGCTATAACAGATCACCTACTAATTAAATCGTATTACGTGTACGTGTGCTCTTTAAAAGAGCAGTAAATCGCATATAAATCCATCGGGAGAATGTCATAAAACTAAATAATAAGGGGCTGGTGAACCACTCCTTATCTTACACAGACAATATGGAGTGTGATGTTGGAGACTTTAGTCTTAGCTCTCCTGGATGAATGTGTTAATCTATCGCTAGCTAGCAAAAAGAGATGTAAATGGGGAACTGTAATTCTTTCCACAGACTTTGTTTGTCGAAGATCAACCTGATTGGTTTTCAGTTCAATTAAAATTATACAATATTGAGTGTTGATTCGTATCTCCAGTGCAAGTGTACAACTTTAATTTCTCCTATTTATTCATGAGGAATATTGTCATACAACTCCTTTTAAATTGACCAGGGACGTTTGAACAGCATGACTGTTAGAGGATATAAGGATTAATTGATGGAAACCGGGCTACTGAACACCAGGTAAGTTACAATGTGCGCGCTCGTACAAGTGACAAAGATTAATGCACATCGTATTCGTGATAGAATGCTCATTCTGGCTTTATAGTGTGTGGTGGTTTTATCGGACATGCAGGCCAAACATACAGGCGGCTTGTTAAAATTTACAGAAGGTGGCAACCCTCTATGTTTAACCACATCAAAAAGCGCACATTTTTCCATCTCTCTGATAACCACCACATTACTCTCGACTAACATTCCACAGTGCAGCTGGGAACATTACATCTGCACGTTCATTTCTCTTAACCGTGCGGCCTAATCCCACTCCTTCGAATCGTTTTCCTAATAACTCAACCTGCTCTTCGACTCCAACAACTTCACAGCATGTACACAATTATTCTAAATTAATAATAGATATGTTTTGCGCCTGTTGCTGTAGAATTACGAGGTTCAACGACCCAGTTAGTGACGCTGCATCTTGCCTGGAACGTATACATACCAATATATTATACGTTAGTGCATGAGAAGCTGGTTTGGCATAATAATACATGTTCTAGCCTGGTAAGAGGAGATTCCTTTTATCTCAGGGAGTGTGTTAGGTCTCCAGTGAATGAAGTAAGTTGTGTTGTGACAGCATAGTGCCGTGGTTATTGTGACGTCAATCACGTGACAAACAATAGAAAATGATATCCCATTTCGAGCAATTTTAATTACAAATAATACTGTTATTGGTTTTACGTCCCTTTTAACTACTCTGGCTTTTAGAAACACTGGGGTGCCGGAAATTTGCCCCAAAGGGGATCTTTAACGTACCAGTAAATTTACTGACACGGCTCCCTGGTATATGCGCGCCCTCAATTGCCAGCTCGTTGCGTCAGGATACGTACCTGTAACCTAGGGCCCGGCAAGCGAGAACGTTACCGCTGTGCCACGCAGCCGGCCAATTTTAATTACTACCATTCTCCTTGAGCAAATTATGGAATCGCGTTAGGCTTTTCCATTTGATCGATATTTTTGAATGTAAACGAACGACTATAAGGTTGAAGAACACAATGCGATTAAATTCATCTACGAATATTCAAAGTGCATAATGTCGGATAGATCTAGTGTAGCATTTGTCAACAGGATTGTATGTATTGTTTTCTTAGCCATTCAATGAATAAGTAACTCTTACGTCGTAATTCCTGCTGTGACTGTATTAGCGGTCCTCACCTGTGACCTCGTCACTTACGGCTTCGCACTCTCGCAATTCCTCGCAGGAATTAAAATATTATAATGTGGAATCTGCCTTTCACGAAGTATTTATTTATAATGCAATGTAACATTTCACGTCACTTTAACAATGCTATATTGCTATACGACACATCGCAAATCACTGTATATTTCAAAGACCTAGCCCAAAAAGACTTGAATCTACTTGTACCTATACCAAGTGAGAGGGAAGCTATTTACGCTCATTGGCTGAGGACACAGCAACACACTAGGGGAGTTTAAAGTAGTGGATGTTCCTCACAAAACTCATATTACAGTTACATTTGTTTCACTGCAGTATGTATATTGACAGTAGGTAAAAAGGGTTTTTCACAAGTCACAAACGTTTCTTAAATACGTCAGACCATAAGAAGTGAGAGAGAATGGCTAATTTGTGGGTTGCTAAATAGACAGTTAATATTATCATCCACTTCTATAATGAGTCGGGCAGTAAGAAAATTCATTTAAATATAGGATATAACAACACAGATATCTTTTGCTCCAAAGAAATCTAATTTATATCCGACATTTTCACTTATGCATACATTATGATGTCCACTTACGGTATCATACGATTTCCACCTGCATCACTGTCTTCAACCGGGTCTTCTTCTTCTATATCCTAGGGATAAGACGGAATAATGCATTTTACACAAATAACAAAATATGTAATTGTAAAGCACAGCTGGATTGAAGTTACGATATATTCGCTTAACAACTCCCAGACACTAATTTCATACCGTCCATCACATCTTACAGATGATCGGTATGCCCTTCCTAGTTTCGAAACATATAATACACCATCAAATCATCACTCCGTTAGAACCCGAGTGAATTATGGTGCGAGAGAAAATGCTGAGGTAATTGTCTTAATGAAAATAATATTCTTAAGCAAAAAAAAAAACTTCATTACAAAATTCTTAGTTGAAAGACCAGAAGGGTTCCTAGGATATAGTTATCATTGAGTAACAAGCGACTAGGTCTGCAATGTTTGTACCAGCAAATCTTTTGAAATTAAATGAATAGAGTAGCCCATATGCAAAACCTGCTTTATACACATTCAGAACATATTGGTTATTGACGAAAAACCTGTACAAACTATCACAAACACGACCGAAAGCTGATTGGTTTTTCAAGAATTAAAAAAAAATCAACTTAAAAGATCGATATAGGAGCCTATAATTTCATGAATGTAAAATATCAGCTACTTAAATATTCATTCCTCACATAACTGGTTTTTCTACTGCCTAATGTACATAGCAGGTTTCGTAACTCAATGGGTAGCAATTTTGCTTATCTGTTAGTTTGCAAAACCTGCTATGTTGATGAGGACTTAAGAAAGGATAGAGCTGGACTTAATAAACAGCAAGCCTGCTGAAAAATAGTATTTCAACGAAATATTACCTCTTGATTAACATCCATTAATAAACTACAACCAATCAGACGAATTAGTTAAAAATTAAAAAGCAGTAGTCTAAGTCCAATATGATGAGGTGAAAAGGGTGTTGGGTAAACAATTAGTTTGTAAAAACTTGTAAGTTAAACTCAGTCTTTGACATTGAAACAACATAAGGAACACATAAATAAATTGTTCATGTTGGCAAATAATAATATCCATCAGTGCGAAAAATGCAGGCGTGCATGGATTAAATCTTGGCTTATGTGAATTCAAGATCCTCTTCCTCCATTAGTTCAAAATCGCTCTGACTGTCGTTTTCACAATCGTCATTCATAACGCCTTCATCCATAGCAATATCATCAGCAGCAAGGAGCAGCGTTTTGTAGAATTACAACATTTTGTTTTCATCCCAGTTTTCAGCAAAGTGGAGGCACAAAAGTCGCCTGATATTCTTTAGTTCTGCTGCCTTCAATTGAACCGTTTCTTCATTGTTTTTAAATACAAATGTTCTGTCTGAGGTTTTCCCCTTCTGGCAAAGACCTTTTGGTTCACAAAAGTCAATGTTGTATAACGGATCACCTCGAAATAAAATGATCTTGTTTTTGCCACGCATGATTGTAATTTTCTTTGACCTTTGGAATTTCAAATGCCATTGCCCTGGCCATTTAAGGATTCCATCAGAGTAGGATTTCCAGTTCCTGACTGGACAACTTCGACCCAAGTGGATTACGGTACTATAGCTCTCTATCACTTTTGTGTACTCCTCTGGGCTCTCTATCACATATCTTCGTCTGAAATATTTTTCCAGTTTGCCGAAAATTCTGTCGGGAGGAATAAATGAATGCCCAATAGCAGAGAGCTTCGAATAGCAGCCAGTGATACAACATTCCCAGCACTCCTTTATTTTAATTCTGACCACCGCATCCGTCAAAAATCAAGCGTACAGTTGTAAGCTCATCTAAAGCAGAGTTGCATAGTCTGAGATTCAGTACTGAAGCAATTTGATTATATGCTTTGGGATACTAGTTCTGGTCCACAAATAGCTAAATGTATTGCTTTAATTTTGTGGTGATAATGATGAACCCTGGTATATGGTGAATTTGTACGGATACAGTTGTTATCACTAGCATAAACAGCTAGCACGTAACAATGAAGCACACAGTAAATTTCTCCATTAAAACGTTCTGAAAATAAAGCATACCTCGCTCTTTTAGCGAAATTCCTGTACTACATTTCAGAGCATCGGCTCTTTTTCCCCAGTTTCAATCACTAATTCATGTCACTGAAGCATCATGGTTTTCTTCTTGTACAGAACTGGACGTTCTTTTGCTTCCATCTCAAGCAAATAAAACTACACAAACAACACAACAACACAATAAAGGTAAGACCAGAGCGACCTCGTTGCCTTCCATTGGCAGGCTCAAAATAACCAAACAAATGAGTGCCTGAGATGCTGCTATCTTCATAGAGTAAACAATCGTATTATTTGCTCACTGTAGACTTACCTTGATGCAGCATTAACATTTATTCCTAAGGAAAACAAAACAAAGCAGTGATAGGATACTACTTTAGCTGGTGTGTAATCTGTGAGAAGATGGAGGCCATACCAGTTGCGATAAATGTAGCGCCTTTTACAACCCCATATGACTACTGTATAACTGACTTTGCAAATGTATGGCTGATGCACATAGCACGCTTTGCAAACAATTGAACTTTCCTCTTCCCGTTTTAGAATGCAAGTAGCGCATTTTGCAACTCAAAATTTAGAGAAAAATGTAGGTGTTGGAGTACTGAAGGCTGGGAAACCAAAAACTAAAAATCGAATTTTCCGTCATTTTATAGACAAACGACCAATACATTTTTAATACGAGATTTCGCAGGTTCAAATCCCACTACGGTCAGAAATTCTACGCTTTTCTTCAAAAGGCTTGCGCTTCCTGTACTCCACACAACCTAACAGCCAAATGCTTCCATACATCAACAAAACTGTTGTGAAAATCAATTCAGGAATCCCTAAATACCATTTGGTGATATTAAGATGAACAGGTCATGACTTTTTAAAGAGCATAAAGTAATTACATGATAAAGTACCGGTACTTACCTGTTTGAAATCCAAAGAGTCTGTTTCTATTTTGATGCATGGAACAAACTCAGGTGTGGGATAATCGGCAGTCTTCATATCCCCACTTAGGTCAATATTATCCTGCAAAGATATTGCTTGTTTAACAAATATATTCCATTGAATAAGTGGAATTACAACTCGCAAATGACTTGTAAACTTACAATGATTCAGCAAGAAAATAAAGTACACTTTATATAAATAATTCATGCTTTTGGGCTAATGCCGTGTGTATTTTTAATTTAAACCATACGTTTCGGATAAACCTTGCCTCCTTTTTCAATGGAAATAAACAATGTGGCCAAAGAAAGTATATCAATGAGATTACAAAAAATATAGATAAATTCCTCTGTTCGTCACCAGAGAGCAGCTGCAGAAATTACTGTATGTACCATGGTGGAACGGCGGAAAGAGTAGTAAGTAACGAGAAGGTAAAGGGGGCGCTGTGAAAATATAGAAACTCCTCGAAGAATGAGGAGGGGGGGGGGGGAGATGGGAGGGTTAGATGGATATAAGGAAACATAAACAAAAGGGAAGTGTAGCTGAACGATACCTAACGTCATACAGTCAACGGCGAAAAAACAGATGGAAACTCCTCCAGTGACGAACTAAGGAGATCAAATCCAGGCTCTGAGCCCTAGAGGGAAAAATGTACAATTTTAAATATGTGAAGAACAGAGAGACTGAGAGGAACTATCTCCCTAGATCCTTAATAACTGGTAGCCAAGTGTTACTTAGCTGATATCCAGTGTCTCTGTTAAAATATTGGGATTTTTACGAATTTCAACTGCCTCCCTTATAATTCTAGACCAGTTGTGCTTAACAAGGGCAAGCGCATGAGCATCCTTGAAACATACATCGTGCCCTGAAGACAGGGCATGTTCAGCTATAGCTGATTTGTCAGGTTGGTTTAGACGGATGTTCCTTTGATGCTCTTTGATGCGAGTTGCAATGGACCGTTTTGTTTGTCCAATGTAGACTTTTCCGCAAGTACATGGGACTTCATACACCCCAGGTTGTAGTATTGGGGACAATTTATCTTTGTTTAATGCTAAACGTTGACCAATTTTCGTCATAGTGCCGAAAACTGTTTTTATCTTGTGCTTGCGGAGAATCTTAGCAACGCGGTCAGTGGTGTTGTGAATATAAGGGAGGTAAGCAGTTCCTCTCACGTCGGAGCTCTGAGAAGGTTGTCTATCCCTCCTTCTGAGATGTAGGGACCTATATATAGTGGATTCATTATAGCCATTACCCTTAAACATGGTTTGTAAGGCATGTAACTCTTCCTGAAGAGTTGATGCCTCACAAATACGTTCCGCTCTTTTGGCTAGAGTTGTTATAATTCCTTGTTTTTGTGCTGGGTGGTGGTGGGAGTCCGCATGTAAATAACGGTTAGTGTGAGTTGGCTTACGGTAGACGCTGTGTCCCATGGAGCCATCCGCTTTCCTCCTCACAAGAACATCCAAAAAAGGTAAGCATCCACCTGACTCTAGCTCCATTGTGAAGTGGATTGAAGGATGCAGCTGATTTAGGTGGTTCAGAAAGTGGTTCAGTTTCTCAGAACCCTCCTCCCACACCACGAACGTATCATCCACGTACCACCACCAAATCACAGGTTTGAAAGACGCCGAAGATATAGCCTCCCCCTCAAAATGTTCCATGAAAAAATTTGCCACAACAGGCACTATGACGAAAATTGGTCAACGTTTAGCATTAAACAAAGATCAATTGTCCCCAATACTACAACCTGGGGTGTATGAAGTCCCATGTACTTGCGGAAAAGTCTACATTGGACAAACAAAACGATCCATTGCAACTCGCATCAAAGAGCATCAAAGGAACATCCGTCTAAACCAACCTGACAAATCAGCTATAGCTGAACATGCCCTGTCTTCAGGGCACGATGTATGTTTCAAGGATGCTCATGCGCTTGCCCTTGTTAAGCACAACTGGTCTAGAATTATAAAGGAGGCAGTTGAAATTCGTAAAAATCTCAATAATTTTAACAGAGACACTGGATATCAGCTAAGTGACACTTGGCTACCAGTTATTAACCGACAGTAGTGGCTACGCGGGCTAAAGCGCTGCGTTAGGTCAAGGGGCCAAGCTCTATGCTGACTCGGTAGACGCGTGGGTTCGAGCCCCACCGTCGGCTGTCCTTGAAATGGTTTTCCGTGGTTTCCCATTTTCAACACCAGGCAAATGCTGGGACAGGACCTTCTGACAGGCCACGGCTGCTTCCTTCCACATCCTTGCCCAGTTTCATTCATCTTCATCCATTCCATCTCTCATCCCGACGCGCAGGTCGCCCACGGGCGTCGACTAGAAAGACCTGCACTCGACCTCTCAGGAGGCTACACGACAACAACAACCAGTTATTAAGGATCTAGGGAGATAGTTCCTCTCAGTCTCTCTGTTCTTCACATATTTAAAATTGTACATTTTTCCCTCTAGGGCTCAGAGCCTGGATTTGATCTCCTTTTTTCGTCACAGGAGTAGTTTCCATCTGTTTTTTCGCCGTTGACTGTATGACGTTAGGTATCGTTCAGCTACACTTCCCTTTTGTTTATGTTTCCTTATATCCATCTAACCCTCCCATCTCCCCCCCCCCCCTCCTCATTCTTCGAGGAGTTTCTATATTTTCACAGTGCCCCCTTTACCTTCTCGTTACTTACTACTCTTTCCGCCGTTCCACAATGGTCCATACAGTAGTTTTTGCAGCTGCTCTCTGGTGACGAACAGAGGAATTTATCTATATTTTTTGTAATCTCATTGATATACTTTCTTTGGCCACATTGTTTATTTCCATTGAAAAAGGAGGCAAGGTTTCTCCGAAACGTATTGTACAGGCCCGGGGGGCTGTACCCCCTGAGAGCCACCCCCCATCTTCTACTAATACTCACCCTAACTGGCAAACATCATAAGACCAGAACATCACTTTTACACGGCAACAGGCGGCCACCCAACTCGGGAGGTTAGCCAACCACTTGCAACACACTCATAAACATTAACACTATAACTAACTGGGACAGCTACGTCAGTGGAATGCTGACTGAGCAACGGCAAGACCTATATGAAGAGAGGCCCTTTGGGAGCATTATCTGTCATACAGTGTGTGCTGCCGAAGGCCCTGCTCCATCTACTATCATCAGGTGAGCATCGGCAAGTGTTCAGATATCCTTTACTTTGTAACACCCGTCCACAAACTTGTACACTTAACTTGTACCATTATTTACATTTCCCTAAGAGGAACTTACAATTTCATACTCACTGACCAATAAACACTTGGTCAGTAAACTACACATTGCATTCATAATTACACGCCTCTTTACATCCTCATACCCTTCCTGACTCTCGTCACGATTGACCGTGACAATAGTAGCCAAGTAATTGCTTGCTCAGGCTTCATTGTGCTCCCGCAGGCGACTCGACTGCATAACAGCGAGCCGCCGACATAAGCACGTTTGTTATATCATTCACTCTGTCCAGCTGGCAGGCTGGCACATTAGCCTGCACTCAGAGGTTCATCCCCCAGTAGGTTCTTGCATCTTAGCAGGAACACCCCCTAGCATTTGAACATCAAACAACACGCTACACTGGTAAGCTCTCCCAGCTACGGGAAGCTGCCATCATCTAGGAATCACCTTCCAAATTAGTACAATAACACTAATGTTTAGATCCCTAAACAACCCCCCCAACTAAGGGATCTAAAACATATTGGTGGAGACGCGGCTACTACGCACAGTAAGGGTAGGACTCATACAACGAGCCCTCGTAGTAGAAACGACCCCTACCGCACGCAGCCAAGCGAAAAAGTCAATTTTTTTTTGATAGAAGGCATTATTTTTTTTCCTTTACCATAGCTACACAAGGGATTTTTTTTTCTCAAACCCACCCCCACCCCCTGGAAAGAATCATAGATACTAAATAGGCATAGCAGCGAGCTGTCTAAAGGGGTCCATGTGGGCCAACCCAACAATGCCAATATAGGCGAAGAGGACCCCGGACGCTACCATTCCCGGAGGGTATTATTACTGCCAATATAGGCGAAAAGGATCCCGGACGCTCAAATTCCCGGTTGACACTATTTTTTTTCGGACGATTTTTCCCGAACAATGTCCAATGCCCACATAAATGGTGACGCAGCGGGCAGCCAGAGATCTTAAATGAGGAGCACAGCGAGCCCTCACAAGGGTTTAGTGGGCAGGCCCAACAAAGACAACACAGACAAGTATAACGGCTTGCTTGTGGCACCGCAGTCGCCTGCGACTTTATTAATTACTAGTATTAATCATTAGCATAAATGTCGACAACTAGTATTAAGGGGGCGGAATCCGGCGGTTCTAGAGACAACCGGTGTTTCTAGAATACGTGCGGGTGGTGATCTGAGGAAGTAAATTGCCTCAGGCGATCGCCCTGGTCAAAATTTTAGCATGTAAGACAGTTGCATTTGACACGCAACTTAGAATTAAGCAAATTTATTAACCGCTGTTGCTCAATAATAGCACAGCATATTTCGGCAATAGATTAAGGAAAAACCATTCGGCTTACAAATATCAATTTTGTTTTCCTCTTTCATTTATCAAAATTTAGATAAAATATTTCGGCGCCTGATGACCAACAAACCCGTCATCAGGGTAAGCCCGACAATACGTAAGTAACTAAGATTAAGATAACGGGCTCGGCACCTGGCGACTCTAATTTGTTGCCAGGGTAAGCCCGATAACACAATAGGATATAACACACTAAGATAAGTAAGATTAAGGCAAAATATTTCGGCACCTGGCGGTTAGTCGTTGCCAGGATAAGCCCGATAAATCGATAAATCACCGATAAAGACATAACAGGGCGGAGGCACTGAAGCCGTCCGACCCATCAGCGAGGTATACGGTACAGCCACTGGAGCTGACCGACCCCGATAATACACGTGACGTCCGAAGAGGTCTCAAGGGCAGTGGCACCATCCAAGCCGACCCTTAAAACAGCGCTGCGCGATTGGTGCGCAATATATATATTTGGCCAAGGGCATATATACCACATATCTTTGTTTTTCAGCAAAGAGCTCCTTCACTGCAGCATCATGGGAATACTGACAACATGATTTACCAGGTAAAGGTGACGTCACACATACACTACACACAACCGGAGTACACTGAGGAGACATAAATTACACATGTGCACAAAAGAGTAGAGTAAGTAGGCTAAGATAGGACTCTAGCCGGCATAGGTTAAGGTACAGTAATATAAAGTGCCAAAGGCAAGCGATATCGGCATGCGCCTATAAATGGTATATATGACTTATATAATATTTCTATGCTCTATTACAGATCACCCGAGCGGCAATCCACTAATATACTTTGTCCACAGGTCCACAACGCAATAAACATGTCTTTTGTAAATATATTTCCAACACCAATTTGTACACACTCTCCTATGTCACAAACATATACACTATCCAAGACTTTCAGTTGCACCCCTTAACGGTGACAACACAGTGGTCAACGATGCACAGTAACCGTGGAATACTGAGTATCAATGAACACAAAAACACATTATGCACGCAAATGAAGCGTGGATTCAGTGTCTAAGGGCGGCACAACGCTTGTAAGCGCCGCGCCTTCGACGCTAAGGTGGAATTCCTAACCACGGTGGGAAAACCACTAGGGTATAAGAGAAAACAAAATGAGACAGCGGATTAGCCACTGAACCCTAGCAGGAACGGCCACTTAAGGACGCTTCAGAAGCAAGGTAGAGAATTAACAGCGCAAGAGGTATAAAATAACTGGCCACTTAAAAGAGCTCTATAGGGTAATATATAATAGTTGTAAATTATTTTGTATTTTATAGTTATATCATGATAACGTTATACACGTACATGTTCCACATGGTTGGATAATATACCTATACATAGAGTACCAACATGGCAACCATCATTACTACTATGGTCATTATTATTATTATGTTTAGTATGTTTATTTATAAATTATAATAATATTATAAATGTCATGATTATTATTATTATTATCAGGTCATGCCTGTTATCATCATCATGATTACCAATGTCATTATGCAATGCTACCATAATTACCAAGGACTATCACCAGCCTGTATACGGCACCATTATTGCCATCATCGCCACGGCGAATATTGTTATATTTTTTTCCAATGCATATATATACACGCACACTGATTATGCTTTTGTTTCTTTCATTTTCTTTCTACTAAAGTTAGAATTTGTGAAGGTGTCCCGTTTCATCCCAAAAACAATAAACCATTATAATATTTCCTTTAACTTATACCTTGGGACACCTATTTTTTTCTATTTCTTCCACCTTTCACATTGCAGGGAGCAATTTTTTCCCCAATACAGCGCCGGACGGCACAACCACCCGTCCAGCCCTGGGTTTTTTCCTCCCTGCACAACACCAATATATTACATAATGTCAAAACCACGTATTTTTTTGTTGTTGAACTTTTTCATATTGCAAATGTCAATTTTTTTTAATGAACTGTTTAAAATCATCATATGTATATCCCAAAACCTACCCCTCTGAACACAAGCTGATCTCACATCTACACGACATCGCTACCTCTACAAGACATCAACACAGAAGAAAAGAAAAGAAGAAGAAGTACAAGGAGGATTCAACAACGATCCAGCACATCAACATCCCCACTCCACGTTCCGTTCCCGTTCGCGGGGACGCGAACTAATCGAAGGAGGAGACTTGTACAGGCCCGGGGGGCTGTACCCCCTGAGAGCCATCCCCCATCTTCTACTAATACTCACCCTAACTGGCAAACATCATAAGACCAGAACATCACTTTTACACGGCAACAGGCGGCCACCCAACTCGGGAGGTTAGCCAACCACTTGCAACACACTCATAAACATTAACACTATAACTAACTGGGACAGCTACGTCAGTGGAATGCTGACTGAGCAACGGCAAGACCTATAAGAAGAGAGGCCCTTTGGGAGCATTATCTGTCATACAGTGTGTGCTGCCGAAGGCCCTGCTCCATCTACTATCATCAGGTGAGCATCGGCAAGTGTTCAGATATCCTTTACTTTGTAACACCCGTCCACAAACTTGTACACTTAACTTGTACCATTATTTACATTTCCCTAAGAGGAACTTACAATTTCATACTCACTGACCAATAAACACTTGGTCAGTAAACTACACATTGCATTCATAATTACACGCCTCTTTACATCCTCATACCCTTCCTGACTCTCGTCACGATTGACCGTGACAATAGTAGCCAAGTAATTGCTTGCTCAGGCTTCATTGTGCTCCCGCAGGCGACTCGACTGCATAACAGCGAGCCGCCGACATAAGCACGTTTGTTATATCATTCACTCTGTCCAGCTGGCAGGCTGGCACATTAGCCTGCACTCAGAGGTTCATCCCCCAGTAGGTTCTTGCATCTTAGCAGGAACACCCCCTAGCATTTGAACATCAAACAACACGCTACACTGGTAAGCTCTCCCAGCTACGGGAAGCTGCCATCATCTAGGAATCACCTTCCAAATTAGTACAATAACACTAATGTTTAGATCCCTAAACAACCCCCCCAACTAAGGGATCTAAAACATATTGGTGGAGACGCGGCTACTACGCACAGTAAGGGTAGGACTCATACAACGAGCCCTCGTAGTAGAAACGACCCCTACCGCACGCAGCCAAGCGAAAAAGTCAATTTTTTTTTGATAGAAGGCATTATTTTTTTTCCTTTACCATAGCTACACAAGGGATTTTTTTTTCTCAAACCCACCCCCACCCCCTGGAAAGAATCATAGATACTAAATAGGCATAGCAGCGAGCTGTCTAAAGGGGTCCATGTGGGCCAACCCAACAATGCCAATATAGGCGAAGAGGACCCCGGACGCTACCATTCCCGGAGGGTATTATTACTGCCAATATAGGCGAAAAGGATCCCGGACGCTCAAATTCCCGGTTGACACTATTTTTTTTCGGACGATTTTTCCCGAACAATGTCCAATGCCCACATAAATGGTGACGCAGCGGGCAGCCAGAGATCTTAAATGAGGAGCACAGCGAGCCCTCACAAGGGTTTAGTGGGCAGGCCCAACAAAGACAACACAGACAAGTATAACGGCTTGCTTGTGGCACCGCAGTCGCCTGCGACTTTATTAATTACTAGTATTAATCATTAGCATAAATGTCGACAACTAGTATTAAGGGGGCGGAATCCGGCGGTTCTAGAGACAACCGGTGTTTCTAGAATACGTGCGGGTGGTGATCTGAGGAAGTAAATTGCCTCAGGCGATCGCCCTGGTCAAAATTTTAGCATGTAAGACAGTTGCATTTGACACGCAACTTAGAATTAAGCAAATTTATTAACCGCTGTTGCTCAATAATAGCACAGCATATTTCGGCAATAGATTAA